>BMAW01095069.1:5387-16104 GCA_019974015.1 Nephila pilipes
ATTTTAAAACGTTTTTTACAACGTTTTTCTGAATTTCACTTGGTGTGTGTGTGTGTGTGTGAGTGAGTGTGTGTGTGTGTCATCAAATTTTCGATCGTTAATTTAACCAACTTCCCATCAAGCTAGAGCTTTGAAATTTTGGGAATCGTTCGTACTCACCTAACAATGCAATATTTAGACGTTTGCGACAAGTTTTAACTCAAATTTTATTTAAAATAATGCAGTTTAGCCCAATCACTTGGCGCAATTTGAATAATTGCCAAACTTGGCGAATTTTTTTTTTTTTTTTTTTGGCTGAATGTTAAGTCCGCTTCGCGGACCAATTTAGCAACATTTGGCTAATTTACCGGATTAATTAATTTTAGTTAGTTTTAACGTTGTTATGTATTTCACTTGGTGTGTCTCTGTATGTATGTGTATCAGTGTGTCATCAAATTGTCTATTGTTAATTTAACCAACTTCCCATCAAGCTAGAGCTCTGAAATTTTGGGAACCGTTCTTATTTGCCTAACAATGCAATATTTAGATATTTGCGAACAGTTTTAACTAATACTTAATAATTTTTTTAATAAACTTTGCCACCATATAAAAACGTTGGTTTTTATTTTGAATCATTAATCACTTTCAATGGGTTTCCGGGTTTCAGGAGTGGTTGCAAAACACCTGGGGTTGCATGATCTTTCCTTATGTGGAGGACTTTTTGAATAAATCCATCTTGGGTTTTTAGTTGTCTAGGCTTGACTACATGATCTGTCCAATAGATATTTTGTATCCTCATCAGCTTTCAATAGAGAATCAAAGCCTTGTTTTTCATAGTATCATGGAGAGGTTTATCTGCTGCCAGCAGTAACAATGCATCGATTGGTGTGGACTTTACAGCACCTGTGATCAGGTGAAGAATTTGGTTATATTTGTTAACCACATATTGTGATGCTGTGATGATGGGTTCACAGCAAAACCTCAATAAAGACAGTATATAGGTATTAAATGTAGTGTTAAGAGCAGACCGGGCACAACCCCACCTACATCCTGCTAAACGCTTGAGGAATCTAAGTCTCTTTGTGCCACGTTCCGTTAACTGCTCAACATGGAGCATTCAACTTAGTTTGTTATCAAAAGTCACACCCAGGTAAATAAAGTTATTCATATTGACAATCAAAGTATTTTGATACTGTAGCTTTGAGTGAAATGTTTCATGGGTTATTGAAGACTGTGAACCTGTTTTTACGAAATTTATAGTCATGTTACTTTCATCACATCAATCAGAAGATACCTGAATAGCTTTATTTAATCGACTTTCAAAAAGTTTTTTTACATTATGTTTCAATGTCTGGGTCTAGATTATCAGCTCATTTGCAAATAATAGGCATTTAATTCCAAGTATTAATTTAAAAGTTGAAACAAGATTATTCACATACATATTAAATAAGTTGCAGCAACTAACTGCACCTTGGAGGAGCTCAGTTTGTAAATTAAAACATTTTAAGAAAAGAAATCAAAATTTAACCTTGCTGGCCTTCTGGCTTGTAAATACATGATCCAATTAAATAACTTTGAAATGATGCCAATACTCATGAGTTTCTGGTAGAGTTTTTCCCCCCAGAAAGAATCATATGCCACCATAAAATCTACATAGACTGCTGTTAGAATGTTTCAGTCATCCAGAACACTTTTAATGAACTGGCTGAATTTTGTCACCTGGTCACACGTTCATCTGCTTTTATGAAAGCTAGCCTGCTCTTCTCCTAATAAATCATATTTCTCATGATACTAGTTCAATCGATTAACAACAAGTATTTCCAAGGTTTTTGCCAGCATACTCGTGAGCGAGATGGGCTTATAGTATTTAATTGCCCAGAGTCCTTATTTTTCTTAAATGGGACTTTATAATCGATCTTCTCTAGTTTTCCGGTATCAAGCCTGACTTCCAAATTTGGTTCAAAACATTCAGTACTGTTTTCCCTGCCTTCATACTTAAGTGTATCAGGAATTCTGCATTTATGTGATCCTCACAATTTTTTTTTCATTTTAAGGCGTCTTAGTGCAAGTTTTAACTCGTGTTCACTATAGGGAACATCGAAGATAAAAAGCAACCTATTTGGTTCCTCGAAAACATCCTGCACTTTCTTCTGAGAAACTTTTTCCACTCAGCATTTACTTTCCTAGACATTTTTCTGGCATAATTTCCCTTTCTCTGGGACTGGGAGATGGACTGTCCTAAAGCATTTGCAATTGCTTTTTCCGAAGTTAGAAATTTGTTTCCAAATATAATTGGTTTCTTCCCACACGAAGGCTTATGATTTTGAAAGTTAGAAATAAGAACTTAAAAACTTTCAAGCTATCCTTTTTATAGTCAATGTGTGAAATAAAATCTTCAAAGGATTTGAGTTTGCCCTGTAATACAGCTTTTCTTAGCAAGCAAGCCTGTTTTCTCTATGCAATCACATCAGATTGCCTTTTTGTGAGCTCAGTGTTTTTCCTTAGTCTGTATCGCTTCGTTTCATGTTCCTCCAATTCAAGTGACCAGAAGCATTTGACCTTGCCACGTGGCATGCGTGCCTTAGCACAAAATATGTCTGACTTTGTAAGATTATAAATCAAGTTTTCTGGGGATTCCGAAAAATCAAACTTGTCTTCCCCCAAGTTCTCTATCAGTTATTTATTCATTCACCTCAATTTGAAATTGCAGTATTTCTTCGATCTTGGTCTAAATCGACCTGCTGGATGACAGGCATTAATCGAGACTGTGAATTGTCGGTTCCCTGAGTCTGGGTTTTTGTGAAGGCATAGATATTTGATGAAACACACAACAAGTCTGGTGTGTGTTTCATCAAATATCCTTTACCAGAACTTTTATAATGAATGTAAGTGGGTGGAACATCTGGTTTAAAAACAAGCTTAAGGAGACTTAGTACCTTTCGAAATCAAAAATTGTACATTTTGACACACTTTTTCAATTCTTCAAAAATCAATAATTGTTGCTCATTTTAATATGAATCTTTGACAGTTTGTATAATAAAGTATACAGTTAAAAGAACTGAACCATTTTTTGCTATTAAATTGATATATTTTTTTTAAAACAACATGAAACATGCATGCAAAAATTTAAAAAATAAATTAGCTTACCTTCTGTTACCCACAAGAAAACATTTTAAAGATGTACAGTAGAACCATCATTGTTATACCAAATTAAAGCTAAATAATGCCCTTATTCTGTAAACCTCAAATTTTAAATTTATTTTTCATTTAAAAAATACTAAAAAATCATAAAATTTGGAATTGGTAACCTTTTTTTCATCTATCATGCTATAAAATATAATCTGATCATTCCATTAACAAAACTAAGATTCACAGAATAAATATATACAAGTACCACACCCATGTAAAATTTTAAAACTCTACATTCAAATTTTTTTTTTAATCCTGCGGGAAATTGTGAAAATAAGAAACTGAGAAAATCAAGTTTAAAGATTGAATTTTCATTTTGTACAATAAATTATATTTATTTTACACTTAAAAGCCATCCGCCTCATATGTTGGACCTTCAACTGCTACAAAATGCTCATGTATAGCTTTTCTTTTCATTCTTCTAACCTTACGAGCATGTAATGTTGAAGATTTCGACTTAGCTTCAGCTTCTTACATTCAAGCACTGTCAGCTTGAAAAGCATATGTGATAGAAAAATGTCCCAATATACAGCCCAAACATCTCAGGATATTAAGGCGACCGGACATGCCATCATTATACAGTACTGTAGTCTCATTTACAGCAATATCTACAACCGTTTTAGAAGCTCCAGATGTCTTGGGGCAGTACTTCCAAACCGTAGAATTGAAAGACTCATTTGAATTTTGAGTCTTTCCACCTAAACACTTTTTTAATAGCTTAGGTGAAGACAATTCTGCAAATATGTGCCTTATTGCATCCATAACAGCAGTAGGCACAATACTTGTATAATTATACAAGGATTTTCCTAAGGAATTCAATTTCTGGAAATTTCACCTTGAGGTAGCACCAACAGGGCAGAAGTAGTGCAAGGGTTCTTCATCCGTCGAACGATAAAATGGCAATATATAGCCCATATTCCTTTCCGCATATCATCAACGGAACTGCTATTATTTTGTATAGCATTCCCATAGTAGGTTGTAAATTTATCTATTAATTTATCTGTCAAGGGATTTTTCCCACTTATGCTTCTGCCATCTGATAGCTTCTTGCCTCAGTTCATAACTTTCAATTTACGAAGCCTGGAACTCATGCGCTTTTGAATATGACCAATACATTCAACTTTCTCCAGATTGTATGGAGTAGTACTTTGTAGCTCTGGAAATGTTTTTGTGTTTCCTTCGCCAATGTACTTCACATATTTTGTCTTTCTTTTCGACATTGATCTTTCAAAAATCCTCTTCATTCCCTCTCCACTTCCATTTTATTAGAAGAACAAGAATGGTTTTTCACACAATGTGGTTGATGATTTTCATGATGTGGTTGATCCATATTTCATACGCTTTTTCACATTTTGGACTTTTCCACAGATCACAGCCTTTGCAATATGATGATAAAACTTTGACAGCAATAACTTTACCAGTTATATCACCAATAACACTACATACACCTATACAAGATGTATGACTACGGGTTTTCCACGTTCCATCCCCACTGACACATATTTCACTTGTTTCGGTTGCGGAAATTTCTTCCTTTGCAGCATTTTTCATTGAAGTGTCAGCGACAATTGAACTGGCCAATTTTATGTTATTTGAAATCCTATCATAGGACTTTTGAGAAACCGGTGGAGGCAAATCCATCACGGAACAAAAATTCTTTAGGCCACATACACCTACAGTGGCTCAAACAGTTGAGGATACACCTTACTTTCACTTGATAAATCCAACTTTTAATGAAAATAACACATTAACTAGAATAGAAGACGTATTTTTACTTTTACACGTAATAAAAGGGTTAATTTACAGTAAAAACAACGAAAATCAACAAAAAAATATCTAAAATTAAAAGTTTCACAAATATTTGAAGTAAACATAGGTAGATCTTTACCTCAAAAAATTAAGGATACACCAATGAAATTTTTTCGATATATTACATGCATAGACAGTATCAGTATTTTGTTGCATGTCCTTTGGCTTTTATAATGTCCTCCAAATATCTTGGTACCGATTCGACCAATTTTTTAGTGGTATCTGGAGATATTTTATCCCATTCTTCTTGTAACACTTGCTTTAAATGAGCTTTGTTTCTAATCTGGTGTTTTTGGACCGCTGTTTCTAGTGTGGCCCACAAATTTTCTATGACATTGATGTCAGGGGACTGTGGCGGTGTGTGCAATTGCTGTTTACAATGAAAAAGACACCACATTTTGACATTACGTGCCATGTGTTTGGGGTCGTAGTCGTGCTGAAATATAAAATTTCCATCTAAACCCAATTTTTGTGCACTTTCTTTAAGATTGTTGCGGAGTATGTCTATATAAAGCTTATGATCCATTATACCATCTATAAAAACTAAATTTCCTACCCCATTTGCAGCCATACAACCCCAAACCATGACGGAGCCACCACCATGTTTAACTGTAGGACGTAAATTTTTTGGATCGAAAGCGGTGTTCGGCTTTCTCCAAACGGTGTGACGACTATCGCTTCCAAAAATGTTGAATTTACTTTCATCACTAAATATAACTTTCTTCCAAAAGTTTTCTGTCTTCAACTGATGAGTTTTTGCAAACTCCAAACGCTTTTTCTGATTTTGTAAGCTTATGAAAGGTTTCTTTCTAGCTACTTGACTGCTATATCCAGCATGTCTAATCACATTTCTCACAGTTTCAGCACTTACACTTCTGCAGATTATTCGAGAAGTTTCTGCAGCTAGTTTGACTGCACTCAGTTTAGGATTAATCTTGATATCTTTCAAATTTTTACTTTTAGCTACATCACTCAGAATACTTTTCCTTCCTCTTCCACTCTTATTTTGAATTAATCCATCGCGTTTAAATTTCCCAATGATTTTCTGGACACATGAGTGACTTCTACCGACAATTTCAGCTATTTCACGATAAGATTTTCCCTTATTAAATAACCTTAATATAAATTTTCTTACATCAATACTAGTCTCTTTCCGAGGAGCCATTTTCCATTTAAAATTACAGCTTTATATTCTCATAACCAACCTCAAAAGACAGAAATAACAGTTGAAAAAGTTTAGGATAAAATTTCCCAAACTTAGATTATTAGTAGCAAGCAAAAAGAAATCAAGTGGTAGTTAAACAAAAATTTCATTTGTGTATCCTCAATTTTTTGAGGTAAAAATCTGCTTATGTTTATTTGAAATGCCTCTAAAAAGTTTTATTTTAGAATTTTGTCGATTTTTCTTCATTTATACAGTTAATTAAACCTTTTGTTATGTCTAAGAATAAAAATTCGTTTGCACTTCTGGTTAAGGTGTTATTTTGATTGAAAGTTGGATTTATCAAGTAAAAGTAAGGTGTATCCTCAATTGTTTGTGCCACTGTATGCCTACTGTGCGCATAGCATATATAATTCTCGTGTTTATTTCATAATCATGGTTGTGTGATTCTAAAACAGGAGAAAACTTTTAAAATTGTATTGAGTTCTACAGGAATCACATTCAGAATAAAATTCTGAAACTAATCCACACAAAACTCTTTCTTTCAACACAGCTTTTGAGCCACAATAACAACATACCAACAATTTTGATATTTCTCCTAAAAAATTGTCTAGATTTATCAATCTATATCCTTTAGTGTCAGTTGAATTGTTTTCATTACGACTGCTGTCTAAACACAGCTTTTTAGACGAAGCAGATGTCACATTAGCAGCTACTGGTTTCCAAGTTTTGGAATGTTGATTTCCATAAAAGCGCCGTTTCTTATGCCGGTAATCCGTAGATCTACGAGCTGATTTTCTACTCATACTATTAATAAGTTCTCGAAAGAAAAATTAACAATTATCTATTTTTTTTTTTCTAAAGTAATAAAAAACAAAGCGTTTCTATGATGCAAGAACAAAAACGCAGTTGAAATGATTGATAAACAAATGTAAATAAACATCTGCTTTAACTCGAACTGTGCTGAGATGTAGATATACTTCTCTAGATAAAAAAGAATCATATAAATAATTAAAAAAAAATTAAAAAAATGTAAATTTGCATTCTCTGTCGAAACCGAAACTAACGGAAAAGTGGTTTGTTTACATTGGATTTAAAGAGCAAGCCAAATTAGATATTTTTTACTGCACAGGCCGTAATAATTATCGGATTTCGACGCGGTTTGTTTTAAAATGCTCCTAACATTCCACACTATTTTTTGGAAAATAAATTTGAAAAATCAAATTTTTGAGGTACAAAGGTACTAAGTTCCCTTAAGAGAGCTTGAATTCATGAGGTCTTCAAATTCTAAACCAGCAGCATTTGGGTGACTATACCTCCACCTGCTCATGTCACCAATTATGCGATCATACCACTAATTATGATTCTCGAAGCAGATATCTCAAGACTAGATAAATCTTGCTTACTATTTGGAGGGATAAAAAGTGCAAAGATCTTAAAAAGGGTCTTTTCTTTCCTTAGTTGAATATTTACATTTCTCTTTTATCAGTATTTTTCCTGCGGATTTAAAAATTTTATAGTCATCAATAAGTTTTTTTCTGACTCCAATCAATATGCAACTTGTCTGTGTTTTGGAAGCAGGCACAATGTATATCCTAAAAAAGAGTAGAACTTTACAGATTCCTTAGTTAAATTTGTCTTTATTATTGTAAAGAGATCGATATTATACTAAGATAGGGATCGTTGAGTCTGGATTTTCTTGGATGGGAAAAACTACCTTCATTCCACTATAGAACCTCAAGTTTCACAGAAGCAGGAGACCACAGGACAAAATTGTACATCACTTAGCCACCAAAGTATTTGCCCATGGCACACTGCTATGAGGTAGATCTACTTTGTACCCCATATTCTGAAACACTTTTATTTTTATGTTACAGTTTGAAAAAATAACAAGGCTTCCATTGCATGTTAAAATGCATTATATCATCACTTTTGATGTAATGCATTTTATTTCAATTATCCCTACCTGATATACCACTAATGAATCCAGATGGAAGAATAAAAGTGTTTTTAATGAGAATCAACTTAGGAATGAAATTTTATGTGAAGAGAAAATTATCCTCATTGGAAGTAATGATATAATGAAACAAACAGAGCGAAGTAAAATAATTTTAAATTCAATGAATACGAATCTTGCAGTTCATATATCAAATTTTTTAAACTTTCATAAGATTAAATATTTAATTTATAAAATAAAAGTTGAATTTTATGATAAAATTCGAACTATAATAATCATTAAATGTCTCATAAAGCCTAATTGAAATTAAAATTCATTAATAATGAATGTTACTTTTAATTGCATCAAGTGGATTTAATTTTAATGATAGAGAATACTGATGGCCCTTTGGATTGTATACTGTATGTATGTATTTGGATTTCACTATACAATATATATTCAGAATAAATTGCAAATATTTACATATGAAACAATTTATCATTTCTTGTGCCGTGCTTTCAGATGTCATTTTAATTGGACTACTCCTTCTAGATAAGACTTGTTTTGATGTTGAGTGTATAAAAATAAAGTCAGTAAATAAAATTTAAACTTTAAAAAACACTAAAACTACTATTAATTAATTCAGTAAAGAGAGAGAGGGTTAACAATTAAATAAATATATTTACAAAGGCAAAAGTAGACTTCCCTTATCTGAACATTTAACAGAAATTTCGTTCTAAGGATCTGATTTAATTCTAATTATCTCCTATTTTTCCAGTTTTTACATCATCTTTTTTCCTGCGTTGCATCTTTTTAAAGTTTGAAGGATAAACAGTTCTAGATATATATTACAAACTATATACAGAGTGCACATTAAAGTCTCTTGCTACCCTCTTAACTTCGGAACGGCTGCTGAAATATTCATAATAGTGGTGTCTAAGTATAGTAAAGTAACCATGTGCTACTGAATTAAACCACCAACTGCAACACCAATTGGAAAGCTGCTCAGGTAGTATTCTTATCGCGAAAGCGAAACGAGAAAGGGAAAAATATAATTTACAAAGCTGTAGAGTTTCCTCGATTTAATACGAAAAGACTCCTTGTGGACATTAATGGGAATAATACAAAGGTCAAATCCCGCATATGTTTTTTCTCGATTTCCTACACTGTGACGTCATAAAACTTGAACGGAAGGAAAAGAGATTATCTTTCAGGCAAAACACGACACCGCAATGTGGCGCAGTGATATTGCAGTAAAAAGTCCAGTGTAGTCAGATCAAATTAACGTGGAGACTACTCTTCGAAACCGCCATAATGGTTCCTTTGCTTGTTGTGCATGCCATTCTGTAAGAGCATGCCACATTCATCCACACTATACCTACAAAGAATATTGGCTGGACTTGGACCTGATTCACAACATTGGTGCACGATGCATAGCGTTACAAGGCATCCTTGTCTAGTGAAACCTGTTGAAGTTATGGTTGGTATTAATGAGCACCTAACTCATTTAGAATTGTCCAAACCTGACTTTTGGAGCGGGCACAGTGTTGGCTGATCTCTCTGTACTACATTTCAGATATGCGAGGGGGTATGCTAATACCTCATCCGATTGAACTCAATATCCTACCTTAGCTGGTCTGTTATATTGAGCTCGACTTGTCACGCAGTCTGGCTTTCTTAAACGTTTTACAACAATTAGGCTTGCTTGATGAGAAGGATGCGTGCCAGCAGGAAGATGATGCCGGTACAAATTTCCTGTTGATTGTGTATTGCATGCACATTACCCACCCATTATACCATCTTACAATACTCAGGATTGAAAAATCTATCCATGAACATGAGCATCTACGTACTGTAACAACTAGAAGATGTCACTTTTATTGCTGCTAAAGGTGAACAGGCATGTCGTTTCTTACGTATTGGTACACTGGAAATATTTTGAAACGAAGCGTAAGTTGCTTTGAGTGGATGCGACTCTATTTTATACAATCTACATATTGTATACTCTATTTATAAAGTCAATCAATGCAAGGATGCAAAACTTGGGTTTTGAACCACAATCCTTTTGATTAGGGATCCCAAGCGATACCTCTGTGTTATATTGCGGTGTGAAGTTTTGTCTGAAATATAATCATTTCTCCTAGCGTTTAAGTTTTGTGAAGTTGCAGTGTAGAAAATCATGAAGAAACTAATGCGCATTTTAACCGTTCAATTTTTCCTTCGCATTAATGTCCAAAATGTATCCGTATTAAATCGATGATATTCTGCAACTTTGTAAATAACTTTTTTTTTCGCTATCTCATTTTGTTTTTGAAATAGAAATGCTAACTTAGAAGTTTTCCACCAGGTAGCTACGTCGTTGGCTTCATTCAGTAGCTCACGGCTACTTTACTATACTTTGACACTAATTTTATAAATATAACAGCAGGCGTTCTGAAGTTAAGAGGTTGGCAAGAGACTTTAGTAGGCACTTTGCGTATGTATATGTATATATATATATATATATATATAACACATCGATCAGTAACTCCCGAGACTAACCCAGAGATGGCGCTCGTATTAAACCAGTAACCAGGTCTTTCTAGAGTACTAATATTTGCTTGAAACGTGTCAAAATTTTAAGTCAATCGGACCAGGAAAAA
>BMAW01095071.1:0-15627 GCA_019974015.1 Nephila pilipes
GAAGTTTAGATGCTCAGTCGGCACAACATGCCATGTTGACGAATAATGGTCTTCATCTATAACGAGATCATGTTTAAAAGTACCTTTCGTCACATGCGATTTACCTATTCAAGATAGAATATAGCATTTCTTTGAAAACTTTTGTTGGTCTACATTCTCCGTACTTACGTCTTCTCGGATGAGACTAACTGAACTTCCAATATCTATCAGAGTGGAAATGGTTTTGTCACCAAGGGTAATATTTTTTAGAGGTAGCCCTTTTTGCGGGAAAACAAAATAGGTTTGTACTTCAAAGTTTGATGGTTTCTAAGGTTCCGACACCTTCTTTACTTCAGGACAGTTGTAGCGTAAATGTTTTGGAGAATTACAAATGAAACATTTTCTAGATATTTGTTTTTCAAACTCTTTACTCGGATGAGTCTTATAGTATTTACTTTCAGGATTGAAATTTTCAGTTCTCCTGTGGCGATTTTCATGTCATCCGAAATTTATGAACTTATTCGGCAATCTGGTTTCTTACTTCCAAAAAGATGGTGAGAAGCAGGATTTCGGCTTCAATGTCCTCCGGACATCTTCAAATCTCTCTAGTTTTTCAGCTAACTCCTCTGGTGAGTAGTTACTGGGCCATTTCTCTAAATGATACTCTTTAAATTCAGCGGGAGCTCTTTTCTTCATTTCATGTTCTACTATCAGATTAACCTTTTGAGTACGGCTGGCCGATCTACAGGCCAAAAGGAATATACCCTTAAAAGCCGGCGCAGACCGATGTAGCGGCCAAGCCGTGCTTTCCCCTGTAAACAGCTTTCGAATCAGCATGAGGCCTATTATAGCCCCGGAACATCATCTGCTTGACCGGTTTCTTTTGTATTCAGAAGGAAGGGGGGGTGGAGTTTCCTCTTTCACCCTTACCTAAAAATCCCTCTTTTTTCCTTCATACTCAAATTCTCACTAGCGGTGAGTGCATAGTTATTTTTGTAAGTGATTTTGTCATCTCGATTACTTAATCATTTCATTTTAAATTAATTTGATTTTTTTTAAAAAAAAATGCCTAAACGTAAAAGAGAACTTACCGCGGAAGAGATTCAGAATATTTTCGCTGATTTAGAGACGAAATTTTTGATGATTCTGATTCTGATTGTGAGTTAGAAAATGAGGAAGATGATTTAGATCAATCTTTAAATTTGAGTCGAGAGGTTGATGATGAGGTTGTCTCCGAAGCACAAAATAAAAAAAATCTGGAACGACCCACAAATAACCCATAAAGCGACAACTTTACCTTTTACAGGAAATAATGTGATAAAAGGAGCCGCTGTAATGAAATTATTGGATTAATATGTTGAACTTAAACAATATTTAAATATTTGGAAATAAATTTTTAATTTCTAGTTCCACTTTATTATTAAAAGGTTCCACTTTACTTTATTATTCAAATAATAATATATATAAATATTACTAAGAAATATATGTTACACAAAAATTTTATTTCCAAAGTTTATTCAAAAAAGGGTTATAACTTTAAGTAGTGATTTTTTTTTATGATTTTTATTTTATTTTTTTCATTCTAAAGAATATAATTACATATTTTCATAATGAATGTTTTTTTACTAATACACGTATTGCTATGCATTTTGCAGATTGAAAAATACCTCAGTTCTACATTTTTATTAACTTTTATACCTGTAAAACTACTTAAAATATATTTGTGGAGAATTTGAAGCAATTTTTGCATTCTGTTTTTGATGAAAATTTGTGCATAATTACACAATGTATTGCTGTACAGAAGCATATTTTTATTGTTATCTTAAGTTATGCTTATTGAAAAACAGTTTTTAAGAATTTTATATCGAAACATCAAAAAAAAAAAAAAACACTTTTTTTTTAATCGTGTATAAACAACAAAAAAAGAAAAAAATATTTGCAACAAAAAAATATTACAAAAATATTTGTTATAGATTTTTAAAACTGTACATTGTAGTCTTTCGAATTTATAAAAGCAAGAAACTATTTCCGACATTTTTTTATTATGACAATTGATGTATAAAAGTTGAGTCTTCGAAACAAAAACTATTAATTCCGATATTTTTTCTTTCAAATTTGTAGGAGACGAATATTACAAATTCTTTAGCATAAGAAAAATTCCCCGATTTATACAAAAACCTTAGAAGCAAGAATAAAATTTTTGCTTTTGTTATATATTATACTTTAAAAGTTCTACAGTGTTGGATTTCCTGATTTTTCGAAACTTAAAAGAAGTTTTTTTTTTTTAAAAAAAATATAATAAGTTTCTTTAATAATAATAATTACGATAAAATTTGCAAAATACTCTAAAATATATTTGAAAAATAAATGTAATCAGAATCTAACAGATAGTTACATTGAAATAAAAAAAAATTGTTCGTTTTCTTTTTTTTTTCTCGCCTATTTATTCACGAGTCACACTTTTTATGTACGATAGTACAAAGAAAGGAATGTTCGGGTGCATTCTAAGGCACCCGAACGTTTGAAACTCTGAATAGAGAATCAAATGGCTCTTGTAAATGAGCATGAAAAACAAGTTGTAAAAGCTTTCATATCGACAAAGAATGCTTCCCCCTCTTGATTATTGTTGATTCTTTCAGGTTTTGGTCATTATTGATTATCATATGTCTTTTTGGTGTAATAAAACTTAGAAATGCACATCTGCCTTCTTGTAAATCTTCAAGGTTGCTTTCATGTAGCCGGAAAACTATTCTTCCGTGGTTCTTCCTCTTATTGCCGTAATAAAGCTTTAGAAAGTGATTTCCTTTTCTGTTACATTGTCGGACATAGGATAAATAGAAACTATGCCGACGAACTTAAAAGAAGGCCTTCTACTTTGCGAACGTTATCGGGAAACTGAAAATAACCGTTCAGTGAACTGATATTGTGTTAGATTTTGAGAGATAATGTAAAAAGGACCCAGTCACTTAGGGGACTGTCCAGACGAAGTGGGGGGGGGGAAACGATATTTGAAGCTAAAGTTTTCCTTCGTTTTGAAGAAAGTAAAGAAAAATTGTTGTCAGTTTTTTCTAAACCGATTGAGGAGTCTGTGCGTAGAGAAGGAAAGGTTTTTGTAATTATTTTGAATGTTGATCGAAAGAGTTGTCTTCGTAGGAATGTATTGGCTTTGGCTCTATCATATGCACAAAATCACACACAAAAATCAGAGCAGTAATCTTAGAATTAAAACAATATTATGCAATTCTTTTGAACTTTTAAATAAAAAGTAAGGATTATCTAAAGGTTAAGAATATAACTTTTTGTACGAAAAGTGAAAAAAAGGTAAGAAGCTCCAGTATGTTGTCATTACTTGCAAAACAATTAGTTAAAAATAAGAATCATATATTCCTTTTATATAAACAAGATTACCGAGATACATGAAGCTCCTCGGCAACTTAAAAATGTTTGCAGTCATAATATTTTGTCTTCGATATCAGCTTATTGTTTGCGTTTTACTAGAAGTATTCTAAAAATTCAAAGCATTTCCTCTTTTTTACTAATTGAAACATTTATTACTATTGGGAAAAAAATAATTTTAAATTTCTTATGTGCATTTAAAGAATTTATTTTTAGGAACACGTAGGTAAACTGATAAATTATTAATATTTCATTTACAAGTAACATAAGGGACAAAGTAATAAGACGGACCTCATAATTTAAACAAGTAACGAGAACGATAGCCGAGCTAGAGCGTCCACTTCTAATTTCCACACCGCGGCAACGTAAGGATTTTGATTTAATGCGTATCAGCTCTGCTACATGTTGGAACACCTAATCGTCACCTTTTGTTTGACCTAACCGTCAAAACATGTGGAAACTACAATGTGGCACTATTTAACAAAGGCCAACATTTATAGCCTTAGGATACTCACATTTTAGAGCATAATGCGAAACACCTTTTTTTTAATGGTTTTGCTTTTTATTCATCTCATTTATTTGCCATAGTGAATATTTTATCATAATTTTCAGCATATATAGGAAGAATTAGATCAAAGAAAAATAAAGTTTTCATTTTTGAAAAATGCTTGTTAATAAAATTTAGACTTAATCTTAGGATTCATTCAATATTATAAATATTAATGTATCACAGTATAATGGATTATGGAACAATAAAAAAGGACAATTATACATCAAATGTATCATTCCTTCATGGAAGATATATAAGAAAATTCTTAAGAGTGTTTAAATTTTTAAGATTTCTCTGGCATGTTCTAAAAGAGAAAAACAATTATAAATTAAGTAATAATGAAGTTTCCAAAAGAGCATAGTTTATTTATGATGATATGTCTATTGTTATACAAATGCTGTGAATACTTATAAGAGCTTTTAAACTTACTTCATTATCGATTTGAGAAAGTCTGAATTTTACATTATAACATCAAGAGACAGGATCAGCAATTTTGCTTTTTATTTTATTTTGTATTACTGATTATAATTACGTGCAATTTATGAAGTATCATATTATTTATTTCTTATTTCTAATTTGATTATTTTAAGTTTTAACACCAGGTGTGTATCAAATTCCTGCATTTAAAAGAATTAAAAATAAATTTAAAATATTTTATATCTATTTTAATGAATTTACTGAAAATCAAAATATAAATAAATTTTACTTGAATAATATCAATTAAATTTGGTTTAGTTTATTGTGTGTACCTTTGTCTACAATGAAATATATCTTTGTTTACATTTTTTTATGCAATACTTTATATTATCATCATTGTTTTGTGCTATTTCTCTCAATGCTCTTAATAATATTGAAGAGGAAATCTAGGTGAAAAGCAGCTTAAATTGTTAGGAAATAATTTCTTTTTTAAAAAAATAAAATAAATAAATTTCTCAAATTTTCTTGTACTGAAATTGTAATTGAGATCTCCAAGAAAATATGTTTCCCTAAGAAAGGGAGACTCTTTGTATTTAGGGACTTTCTAAGCCGCGAACATCCCCATTGACTGCGGACAGCAGCAATTATCTTGCTTCTTTTGTATGCCTATGTATGGTGCCATCCATGAGCGATAAAAAAGGGGGAAGTAAACATAGCCTAAGGCGCCGTCTTTAAGGGCCTTTTCCTCAAAAAACCCGCCGTCTTCAAAAGGTTAAGCAACTGGTCAAAGGTTTTGACGTTAAGTCCCTCAATCCATCCATTAAAGAATGTTTGAATTTCTTTGTAGAAATCTCGCCATGTATTCTCAGCGCTTTTCTGTTGAGTGACAAATAACTGCCTAAACTTCTCAGGAGTTAATTTGAATCTTTTGAGTAGCAGTATCTTCACATAATCATATTCTTTCGCCCTTTCTTCAGGCTCTCGAGCAATTAGTCGTTATTTCTTGTGGAAATAGACCTAACAGATGTGTAACCCAAACCTCTTCAGGTACGGACATCATATTAGCTTGGCGCTCAAATAATATCAAATATAATCTGATATCTTCTTTCATATCGAATTTATGTAGTAACTTATTCAATTCATTACTCGGTGTACGAGTATTTAACGCCAATGTCCCTTGACTCAACTTAATTTTGGCCTCGATTCTTAACTTCTCTAATTCTACCTCATCTTGTCTCCTCTTCTCTGCCATTTCCAGTTCTTCTTGTCTCTTCTTCTCTGCCAGTTCCAGTTCTTCTTGTCTCCTCTTCTCTGCCAGTTCCAGTTCTTCTTGTCTCCTCTTCTCTACTTGTTCTTTTTTTTTCTCTTCTTCCTTTTCTTACCTTTCTTCGATAATATTATCATACATCAATTTGTTATTTTCCTCGTCATACACTGTGCTATTTATAAAGAAATTTTTCAACATTGGTTTACTCATTTCAGCTGTTGCTTCTAAACTTAATTCTACTGCTAGGTTAAGCAAGTCCTTTTTCTTACCCTTAAACAAATAAGGCATTATGTATGAATAAAGTTTAAAATATTTTATAACAATTAGCTATTCTGAAAGAAAAATGATCAAGTATTTTTTTTAATTCAGTTGAATGAAATTATTTAGCTGGGTTTGCTCAATTGGAAAATCAGGATGATGTTTTTTCACTATGTAGAATTATTTTCATATATCACAACACTACGGAGTATCCAAAAAGGGACTTCATATATCGGGATGATTTTTTCACTAAGCGGAATGTAGAACTATTTTCACCTGGATGGCGTTTTGATGATTAAATTTTCAGCGGCAATTTCAGGAATGCGGAATGCATTTATCGTAAACTCCAAGTAAGGGAAATACTTCTTTCCTCGAATTCCTAGCACAGAGGGCACATTTTCATTCCATGAACTACTCTGCAAAACTGTTCCAGGAATGCAACATGCATTTATTTTTAAAAACAAATTTATCAGGAAGGAAATGTTGCAGTGAGACGGCAAGGTGCGCAGAATTCTGATTGGTGAGTTTCTTTTCCATCCCGGCCTGAGCCACCATTTTTTTACTCTGTAAAATCCTAACTACAGAAATGGGGTACATGGCTCGTTTTAAAGATGTCTAGGATTTTTCTGTATTGAATAACAAAACGAATTTTTAGAAGATGACATTTAATTAAACCACATATTATTGCACAGCATTTACTAAATTAATACAGAACTATTGATTAAACATATTAAAGAGCTATCAGACTGCACGTCTTTCTCTGTTGGTCACACTCTTTTGTCTAGCTTGCGCTTGCTGTGCTTGCGCTTGCCGTGCTTGCGCTCGCCGTGCTTGCGCTCTCATGCTTGCGCTTTTAACCAAAAGAACAAGTGGCGTTATCTAGTGTTGGAAAGCTTCTCAAAATGTAAAAATCCTATATATATATATATATATATATATATATACATATATATAACTTTTTCTTGAATTATTCCTTACTTGATAAACATTAAGTTTAGAACTGAATTGTAATTTCTATATAAACTTTTAAATTGATTTTATTTTAATGAAATGTTGTATTATGGACGATTAAAATTTGTTTTATTACAAAATTTGCATTATATTTAAAGATTTGAGAAGTTATATATTAGAGAAATGCAGAAACTTGGCGTAGCATTAAATAAGCGATTCGAAGTCCCCTGAAGAAATATTCAGCCATTATGCCTTTTACAATTGTCCATAACTGCGACAGTTTTGCCAGCGTAGAATTTTGTGCAAAAACAAAGAACTTTCAATTTTTTCTAATATAAGTTTGATAGGATTCCTGTCTTTCCATCTAAGTGGCCAAATAATTTGCTAAAATTATCCAAAATGTTTTACCAATGAATCGAGAATGATTTGGGCCTGTTGAAATGGCATTTTTTTTATCCCAGTAAAAACCAGGTACAAGAAGTCTATAAATGGCTCCAAATAGCCTCCAAGTAGTTAAACGTTACTTTTACCCAATGATTGATTGAGTTTGACCAGATAATCCTGTCCAAACAAAGTAAAAACTACTCACTCCATTATGAAGTTACCATCAGCTTGTACTATGTTTTGTTGAGAACTTGGTCCTTGGCTTCAGCGGGGTCTGCGTTGCACTCTGAACTTATTGTCAACACTTGTCCACTGGGGTAGTGACTCATCTGATGAAACCAGGTTTTTTTTTTATCAACTATGGTCTAACTGATATGTTCAAGAGTCCAGCATAGGCACTGCAGCTGATGGTGTGTTTTTAATTAAGACATTCGTATAGAGTTTCCTCAGTCATATCCCATCAACATCAAATTCTGATGCACTGTCCACACACGCACGTTCACCATAGGTTCTGTATTGATTATTGCGGTTAATAGATAAAATGTAGTTACTCTTGTAACAGTGATTACTCAACACGGACGTCACTGGTCTCAGTCATTAAGTACAAGCAATTGGCCCCTGCGTTGTATATGGTGAGAAGAAATGATGTCTTACGTTTATATTTTCAGTAGCTCTAGAAACTGGAAGAGAGGGAAGTTGTATTCATTAACAATTTCTAAAATAAAATTGCGCCTTCTTTTAACTTCAACTATCCCCCTGCGTCCAAAGTCTGTTAATTTAATCCGTGCGACTGTGATTATATGAGAAATCTTTTCAATGAACCACTTGAGTACGAATGAAAGTCCGAACCCCCATTTACTTACTTCTTACTTGATGCTACAACCATCTTTATATTAGTATACTGCTATTCCATTTCTTTTTCCTCTAAAGTGTATTTCCGTTTGAATCGGTTATTTCACATTTATTTTAAGGCTTAGAGATCCTCCCTTTTCCTGTATCACTTTTTCTACTTATCATCATAAGAACGCATTTATACCTTTAAGTAATATCTATCATTAATAATTACAAAAAAAAAAGGATTATTCGTAAAAGGTCGAGATTTAATTATCAATCGATAGAGTAGAAACTTAGATAGATCCTTACTGAGCAATTTTTTATAATTTTCTTGAATATGAAGTCATTTCAATTGATCAAAAGTCGAATGCCTTTTTTATTTTTGTCTCAGTAATAACTTAATTCCTCATATTATTTCTCTAAGAAAATCAGTTTCATTTTTCTTCCGTGAGTTTTTCATTCATCAAATGGTAAAACTTGATATAAAAAAGGTACTAAAAACTTATTCTCTTAATCACTATGACAAAATATATCAGAAACTATTTAAGATTTTTTTTTTATTTTAGATTTAGTTAATGAGAGAATAGTTAAAAGTAATGTCCACAACTTCAGTCACATTTTACGGATGTGATGCAAACATGTAACATATATTTTTGTTATTATATTTCATTGAAAATTATGCAACTTTTTAATATATTCCATTATTTAAAATCCATTAGTTTGATAGGGGAGAGAATTTTATTATTAAATTATTTTGATAGAAAAAAATGCTGTTATTTTGAAGTATTGTTTGTTTTTCTAAATTTGTCACTTTATTAATTTAACATAAATATTTGATAAGGATTTCTTTTTTAAACTAGTTGATTACCTGTATGTTTTAAATATTTTAATAAGAAAAAATGAATTAATAAGAGTAAAAAAAAACTTCTATGATACAAATTTATTGCATAAATACCATTTTAATAAACTATAAGAATTATAAATGTACCCAAAAAAATTTAAAACATATCGTTATAAATATTGCAAACTCTTGGGCACTTTTTGTACTCACTTGCGTTTATTCTAATACATTAAAAATATTTGCTAAAAAATTAAGTTCTTTTACCATTAAGTGCCATTTACATCACTTTACCGAAGATCTGAATTCGAATCTGTCGCCAAAAGCTTTTGTGTGGCTTCTAATTAAGATGTTATTAAAACAATCAATTAATCATTATTTATATATTTTTGATAATTAAATGTGGATGTGCCAAGCTTAGTATTTTCATTTTAAAACTTGAGAAGACGAATTCTTTAAGAAACTTTTTCCCATTACGTATGTAGCATTTCAGATCTCAGCATTCTTGTGTTACTATGCTACAAATTAAATTTCACTTAAATTGTTCTTTTTTACTCATAAGTGTAATGCAATAATAAAAAAAGGCATTTGAAAAACAATATTAGAAATTCTAGTTTTTATTAAAACGCATTTTTACTGTTTAACCAAGTATTTTAAAATACATTTTTTAAATATACGTTTGCTGAAATAAAAAAAAATACTTAATTTAAAAGTCATGTGCAAAGAACACATAGTATTAAAAGAAATTTTTGTAAATTTTTTTTCAAGTCAGCTCAGAACATCTAGAAAATGTTTCTAATCATACGTGTCAATGCTTCTATCGGTTGAAAATCTCAATGAATATCACAACTTTCTTTTGGTTATCCATGCATAAATCAGTAATGATTAAAAAGTATTGATTGGAAAAAATAGCATTGAATCTTTTAAAAAAACGAAAGGAGAAGAGCATGACTGAAATTTCATTGTACTGTACATTCGTAACACATTTTTCTTCAAGACGAAATAAGTTTTTTTAAGGAACCTCTCTGCTAAAATACACCCCGATAGGAACCCCTCCAGTTGAAATATTTCCGATCCAGATGGTGGCGTTCTAAAAGACAGAATAACGAAAGCAAAGTTAAAATATGATCTGAAAATCGGAAAATGAGAAGACAAAAGAAATTGTGGATAAAGAAAATAAAAGAAAACGAAAACCCCGAACTGCAGCATAACGGCAAGTCTAATTTCCTGGCCACCCCCAACTCCTCTTCTAGAATTGATTTTGTCATAAGGAACTTATATATAGGGCTGCGGTTCTACTTTGCCGCTATCGTTTCCAGCGGCTAAAAAGATATTAAAAAAAATACAAAATCGGAAAAAAATAAATAAAAAATAACGATTGGTTTTCTTTTACCTTTCTTTCTTTCTTCTTTCTTACACGAAAGGAAAAGTATTTGATTCCGTAAAGAAATCAAAGTTTTTTCTTATTCCTTGGCTTTGAGAAAGAGTTTCTCACATATAACTTTTTATTTTGACTAGGATATGTTTCCTTTGATTTTTAAAGGGTGGAAAAACGCTTGAACATAATCCGATATTGAGGAGATTCTTTGTATAAGGTTAACCACTTCTCTTTGTTTCCAAACCATAAGCCAAAATGTGAAGCAAACGTATTCTTATAAAATGTATACAGTTATTAATCTTTAATAGTGATTATATATCTATATCATTGCGTAACTTGCCTCTAAATGTTGTTTCTAATGTGTATATTGTCTCTAAACTGACTTGCAGGTAGTGCAGTAAGAATTATCAATATGTATGACAAAAATGTTTTATCGAAATTCTTTTCTCAGAAATCATACATCTTAATTACTTACACATTTTGCTATGCATTATAAAACAATTGTTCAAAAATTTATTCTTAAATGAAAGCAATGAACGTAAAAGTGATCAGCTTTCTAATAGATTAAGTAACTTATATGTTATTTAGAAATAATTGCTGAAATATATTACCAAGCAGTTTCTTATTATAGTCTGTTTTTTTATATTTTGGAGGTCGAAGCTGAAATGATGTATTTCGTCATTATAATTTGATTTTTAATATAAAAAATGCTTATTTTTGATAATTCTTTTTCTTCATAAGAAAATATGAAAACTGGTTAGGTAATTTATTTGAAAATAAATCTTTTATACTAAGAGAGCCAAATAGTTGCAACAATTTTTGGAAATATGTTTACATTTTCTAATGTATTTTTGATTTCTCACTATCTCTCTCTTAGTTATAAATCATTTTTATTACAGTATATTCATTTATTCAACGAAAGAAACATTAGATACATTTGTTGTCTTAGAACGAGAATTATTTTTCAAAATTAGTCGGCCGTTACAACTTCCCCAGGATATGAGACAAGTTGTAACACGCTTGCAGAAAATAATAATAAAAACGATAGCAATAAAAAAACATATTTTCATTACTATTATTTTATTGATTTGTGCGAAAGACGTTTGGTTATTATAATGCTTTGGTATAGAAATAAGGAATGATATCAAAAGTAATTTACAGTACAATAAAAACAAAATTCACTTAACCAAATAAAAAAAATTTTTTATCAGAGTTTAAGGAGACGCAGCATAAAAATAATTAAAATATCATTTATTAAATTATAAATGAGAATTATTCTTTCAATTATTATCTTTCGATTGATATATTACTTTTGGATAAACGATTTCTAGAAACTGAAAGAAATGAAATTATATAATATGGACTTGACCATGGGAAAATCAAGACATGACAATTGGTCCCTTCTTGATATTTCAATAATTTTACATCCTTTCTTTAACAAAAAGTTTTCAAATCTAATTTTATTTTATTTTAATCAAAACAGTAGTGTTTATTTTTTCTTTTTACTGACTAAAGCTTTCATTACCTGTCATTTTCTGACACCTCGTTATTTGCTTGTAAAGTAAATATCAAGCTAATTGTATTTGTTTTTGATATTTATAATTTCAATTTGCGTCTTATTTATAATGTATTTCGTACACATATGACATTTTGTTATAATATGAAGCAAAAAATTACAATTATTATATTCATTTCTTACGTTTTTATTTCCTTAGAGAGGTGGAAATAATATTTTAATAAGAAGTGAGATAAATATTGATAAATAATTAAAGAAATAGCATTAAAATTACATAAAAATACAGTTTATACCATTATTCTCGACTCGCTAGTGATTTTAAATAGCATATGAATTTATCCTAAAATTATAAAAAAAAATATTTTATTGAGTTAAAATGATATATATTAACTTATGTTTCTTGAATAGTTAAATGCCTTTAAAAGTTTTCCTTCCCAAATATTAAGCAATCACTACCATTTTCATTGTGTTATATGTCATACATTTAATAAAATTGGGAATCCATCTTGAAGTAAAGTGAATGCTTCTTTTTTTAAAAAAAAATTAAAATGTTAATGGCACTAAATTTTTGAGTAATTTTTGCACTCATATTATTATTTGATTTTTTACTTTCTAAAATAATGTAAGTTAATATGAAATTTCTCTCTTAATTTTTTTGAAAAATTATATAAAATATATCAAAAATATTTCATATTAAAATAGTAATAAACATAGAAAAATTAGGTTTTAAATTTTTTTAGTTTTTAAAATTAATTAGGCAGTAAATCGAAATTTTCAATTAATTTTTTTTTTTAAAGAAGCAAACATTCTAAGACCTACTTTTTAAATGCTAAAGAAAATTGTTCACAGGTTACCTCGTATCTTTACTACAAACAAATAAAGCACCGTTTCCTCTCAAATGCTTAATGTGATCTCAAGTCTTTTGTAAATTAAGTATTACACCATTTTCCTTCATTAATTAATGTTTCATTGACGATCGAAATATCAAAAAATTTAAATTTTATAGAAACACTTGAAATATGTTCAAAAAAATACACCGATATTGTTTTGTTGAAAGATATTGCTTATCTTAAAAATGTCGTTTCTGATATTATTAAGAACACAGTCACAGATTTCATTTCCTTGGTAGATGACGCCAATCTGGACGAGGAATTTTTCAAATATTAAGAAGAAGGTGTATTTTAAATGCCAATTGTAACAATGTTCATATTTATTAATTTTCAATTTCCTATTAAATACTGCAATATAACTAACGAGCATAAAATTTAAATTACAAAAGCAGGTATATGTTTCTAAAAATTTTCTAGGATGCTTTTTATAATCTTAATAACATTGCTATTGTTAAAAATAGTTGTGATATCCTTGAACACATAGTAAACGGAGAAATCTATTCAATCCATAGTTAAAAATTTAATGGTATTTTTAATTCAAAAGGTATAGAGAATCTTATTTAAACGTTATTCATGTTATTTTTAAGAAATATATTATTAATAGATTTATTTCATATAAATAGATTAATTACTTGATTAACATAGTTTTATAGTTTTAAAATATAGTTATGTAATTTTGAATGATAAGAAATATAAATCGATTAAAGGAATACCACAAGACGATCCTATAATAAATATCAAAGATAATAATTATTTATACATTTATGAACAAAATTATATAGATCTTAAGAATTTCTTATTATTTATATAGTTAGATGTCCTTATACATTTACACAATTTTTATAGCCCAAATAATAAACTTAATTTCTCTTTTTATCCTTCATATAAAAATTTAATTCAAACTCATTTTAAAATTGAAACTGATTATTTATGTATTGAACTAGAAGTTATTTAAACAATTAAATAGCAATAATTAGAACACCAGAAAACCTTTCACTTTTCATGCGAATAAATTGCCTTTCTTGAATACCATTATTCAAAATTCAATAAACAGATTTTTTTTTTAATTATTTGATACATAATAATAATTTATTTGAGAATACCTTAAACGTACATTAGCAAAAAGGCTAATTTTATTAAATTTTGTAAATCACTTATTCAAACTAACTTCCTTCTAATTTTTAAAGTCTCTTAAAATAAAGAAGTTAATTTCTAGAACAAAATATTTTATACAAATTTATAAAACAATTCATAGACTTTACGCAATTTATTGTGTTAATATAATAATAACTTAATATATTTGCTTCAATATAGTATTAATTTCTTTTTTATCGTTTATAGTACGAATGTTTATTCTATCATTTATAATTTTACTAAATATATGTATCAGCACTAATCGTAAAATTGGAGCTCAACTAATTGTGATGCATCATACATCGGCATTGATCTCCCAACATACTCACAATAATTTTTTGTCAGATATATTAGCTTCCATTTCTGGTGGAGGTGTTTATTTTTATCAAGGAATTGTCCTTTTTTCATTTTTCATAGGTAACTTCTTTTTCATCGGCTGTTATAATTTTGTCTAAAAAGGGCTCAAATTTTAGCTGTAAGAGCAAACTTGTGGTTATTGGTATGCAATTTTCTTTATTCCGTTAATTGAGATTGGGAAATTCTCATACTTTAACATCTTGATTTTTCTTAATTTTTCCAGAAGGTGGCAAATAGTTCATCATGATAAGTTCAAACTTTCTGCTACTTCTTTTATTGATAGACGTGAACTTTGTTCCTATACTCTATATAAAAGGTTATCGACAAGGTCGGAAAGACGTTCACCCTAGGATCCTATTTTAAAGTCATGTCTCCAGAACGGAATTTCTTAAGCCGATTTCTAACTGTCCTAACAGTTAGTAATCCTTAACCGTAAACACAGCTTATTTTTTCATCTATCGCCTTGTTTAAATTCCCAGAGCCTCACAAAACGAATATCCACAATTTGACTGTCGGACTTAAGGAGTTTGGAACAACAAATAAATATAATATACAATCAGACTAATATAACATACACTTAAAGCAGTTATTAGGTAATTAATGAATCCATATCCATTTAGTGAAAGCAAAATCTTATCAGAACCGATGATTCACGGAGCGTAGATACGAAGAATTGATTCGGCATAGCTGCAATGAAAGTTATTTATAACATTAGTATTTTATTTATTCCTAGAAATTACTTAAATTTTTAGGATATTCTTTTTATTTATGATTTTAATATATTTACTTTTTACTGTATAAACACACACACACACACACACACATGCGCGTACGCTTTTACGGGCGGCGCTGCGCGTACGGTAAAGCGGCGCCGCGTAGCGGCTTTACAACCATGCGCGCCGGGTGGCCACACACTGAGTTAATTGATACATGGTGTTAAAATACACAATCTTATTCAGTACAAATTAAGTTGTAAATATAGAGTTTGAAATGATATTTCGATGAAAGTAAAAAAATTAATTAGAAATAATTTCCTTTATTAGTATTTTTTTTAACTTCTTTTTACATAATAGAGATGGTTTAATAATGGATACAATATTCATAAATCCATACGCAATAATTATTTAATTTGACTTATCATTCAATCGTGGATCTCGACTAAAATCAAGTTTTCTGAAAAATTGAAATATAATTCAAAGAAATGGCAACTGCACTTAACAAATTTTAATCAATATCTGTTTCTACATTCCATCACAAAATAACAACCGTCAAAAAGCAAATTTCTAATATATATATATATATATATATATATATATCACAAGTTAAAAGTTTCAATGAATTTCATCAGGAAGTAAAATGAATAACTTACATGAAACGTATAGTATAGGATATTTTGGGAAATTTAAAAAATTCTAAATGAATATTATATATATATATATATACATATATATATATATATGTGTGTGTGTGTGTGTGTG
>BMAW01095071.1:19973-86456 GCA_019974015.1 Nephila pilipes
ATATATATATATATATATACACACACACATATATATATATATATAATCTTGTATCAATGATAATTTCAGAAAAAAAATGAATTATGATAAAGTTTGTTATACTCGTATCATTAACGCAGGCAATTTATTTCTTTATATATTTTTATCATTATTGAATAAATTATTCCCTTTCTGTTTTTTTTTTTCATGTTAAGAATAAATTAAATTTTAAATTTCATTTTAATTCTAATTAATTGTTTTAGAGTTAACTAATCCTTAATGTTAAATGAGTATTTTGTACATTTAATGGTAAAAAATAGTACATTTGGGGGTTTTTCTTAACCAAATGATATATATTTCTTTCCATTTTAGAAAAATAATATAAAAATGAATATGAGTTAATTAAAATAAGAAAGAAATTAACCCTTAACGCATTTTGATTCTTCTTGTCATAACACTTCTAATCTAAAACTCTATAAGATGCCTCCAGAAATGCGGTAAATATTCAGAATTAAAACGTATGGTTAAGAAAGTTATAAGCAGTCTTATTCTTGTTTATACCCTGTGATTATGAAACTTCATTACGTACATTGTTAAAAAATATGGAAAATATTATGCATCGCTTGTCTCAACTAACCTTGTATACAGTCATCAAATTTCTGGTCTCTGAAACTAATCATCCGAGAAAAGAAATTTCGGATTACAAGTTATTTGCAAGATTTTGCTAAATACATAAATTCCGTAACGGAAAAAATTATTTTTAGGACTTGAAGTGAGTAATAAATGAGAATACGCTAGCACTGTTTCAGCAATTAAGATCCATGCAAATTTTTTTCAGCTTCGATACGAATTGCAAGAATTATTGCGAATGTCCTATTTTTTTCAGGACTGTAATTTCTAACTGAAATTAGTATTTTATTTTTAACATAAATATAATAGATACTTATATTCGCTATGTATATTTTTACAGAATGAATTTTTTTATATATATTTATTAAGGTGTCGTTCATATACAGCCTGGAAAGAAATAATCTCCATCTTTGTACTTTCTTTAAATCTAATTCATTATTTATTTTGCCATAAGAGTAAACTACAGAGTCATTAAAAATGAAAAAAAAATCGGTTGATGCGAAAAAGTAAATATTTTTTAAAACAATTAATTTTTATAAAGAAATAAAATGTTACAGTTATTTTAACAAACAATAAATAAATATATAAATATGTAACAATATTACTTATTAGAAAGCAATGTGCATTTTTTCTAAATGAATAGATACATACATACATATATATATATATATATATATATATATATATATATATATATGTTTATTTATTTATATATATATGATACGATTAGTTATTAGATATGTATAATAAAGTAAAATTTAACTAAATCCATGTAAAAGTATATATGAAAAAATCACAAATAAAAATATATAATATGTAAAACATAAATAATGTACAATCTGACGCGCAATAATTCAAATAATGCGCATAATTTATAGCGGCATTGATGAGATCATCATGTATAAAACTATAATAACATGAATACATGTATTTGAATCACTAGACCATAAACTGTCTTACAAAAAGATTTTATAAAGTGGTCGATTCATGATCATTCTTGATTCCATTAATTGGGTCTAAGAAGCTGATTCCCGACGCTTTCATCCACGTCAGACATCACACTTTTACTTCCATGTTTCATGGTTGGAAGTAACCTCATTAAATCTATAACTGCATTTCAATTTATTTACACCATTCATTTACTGTCCAATCTAAAAGCATTAAATTTATTTAGTGAGAAAACATAATTTTTTTTTATAACACCGAATTTCAGATTACATATTTTATAGCTATCGGTAATCATAACTTCCTATTCTTTTCACTCAAAAAGAATATCTACAAGCAATACTGTCATGAAAACCATATTTGCATATAAATATTTGGAACTGTAGCAACATATGTGGTTATTTTTCCGGTTTTTTTTTTTTTTTTTTCCCATTTCTGCTTTAAACTTAGGGACACTTAGTTTCGGATTTTCCTTCAACAAACATGTCGTCTGATAACAGGGGTAAGTAGAGATGTCCTTGTTTATGGATTTTAAGTTGCATTTAAGAAGCCAAAATCTTCCTAATTGTAGCATATTTCTGCACTGTAGGACGAATTAGATTTCATTTTATAATTTGTCGACTCTTTGAAGTTCTCTAATAAATTTGTTTACAGAATAATATATTTCTTTAGGCTTATAATTCATGTGAAAAATTCTTCTGAGTCAATCACGCTTGAATTTAATTATATCATCGTATGTATGATTCATAATGTAAGTTCAATATCACTCAACGATAAAATCTCACTGATTAAATCACAAAACTCCTATAAATATTTACATTTATTTCAGTGAACAAATTCCTTTTTATAAGTCTCAAAATGACTGATTTTTAGAGTTTCCTGTACATTAGAAAAACAATTCAACATTTATTTAGTGCTTTACACCACATTTATATTCTTAAAATTTATTAAACAGTGTTTCACCACATATTACCTATTTGATTAATTTCATTTTTATATAACATTCTAATTTAAAGTTTCTTTCTCAAAAAACGATCTTGTACAAATACTTTCTACTCTCCTCCTAAACGACAAAAATTTTTCAAAAGTTATTTTAGGCTATCTCATTTTTCTTTTTAGGAGTGTTCACTTGGATTATCTTCCATAAAGAGACTAATGTTACGAACTTTTACAAGATGACATCAAACCAAGTTTTGTTTTATTAACTGCTTATAAAAAATAAATTTACATTTTGTTACTTAACGATAATTTTTATTTAATTTTGGATACGTAAATAAAAGCTATTTATTCATTGCATTTAAATTATTTATTTCTTTTCCTAAATATGTTTCAAACAAATATATAAACACGCTTGTCATTAACTAATGTATGTTATCAGATAGAGTAAGGAAATAATTATTTAATAACCCATCAACAAGTACTTGACCATAAATAATTAACTCTTTATTGCGTACCTAATATATGTATTTAATTATTCGCACTCTTCCTGTTGTGCAAACAATTCTGAAAATAGTTTCTTTGTTTCTGACAGCAGTTGCGCAAGATTTCTCGTGTTATAATAATTTTAATGAGAGTGTTTTGAACAACAGATGTGAATTAATTCACCAACATATATAACTACGAAACTTCATTATCGAATGCAATTTGCTTTCAAATTACAAGACTTGTTACGGGCTCATGATTATGTTAAAAGTTGTTAACTCCAGAAGTATACAACTTCAGGAAGCTGTTTGTTACATTAATATATTTGAAAGTAATATACGCAGAACAATATCCTCGGCCAGAATTTCATGATTTTTCATATTTGTCAACATTAATATTACATAAAAATCATATTCTTATTGTTTTAAAAATTACGTTAATTAAGAATTCATACAAAGACACTTAAAGGTAAATTAAGAAATGAAAAATTAACTACACACATAAATTAGAGTGTTAATTGCGATTGATTTCACATGAAACAATCTTCCTTTTCTGAAAACGGCTTTAAATTATTTATAGACACTTACCAGATATGAAGTAAAAGCGGTAAATATTTGTTTTGGAATAAATAAAAATGAAATAGAAATAATTTTATATTTCTTTTTTAAACTATAATTTCCTGCCTTTACTCAGAATAGGAGTAAAATTGATGTTCTTACATTAATATAAGTACGATGTTTATAAGATAGACATTTATCATGTAGAACAATTTCCTTTCATGAAAAGTTTATTTTTAGTTAACAATAAAGTAATGTTAGTAGAAGCTCCAAAGAACTTTAATGATCAAGAATATTTAATTGAATTTCATTTCAAAATGTATTGAAAGAAAAACAAAATACCTCCAAATAATTTAAAATTTAAATTATCATATATTTTCGAATATTTTGTGTGTGTGTGTGAAAAAGTATATAATCACATTTTATTAAACTTAAAAGATCGCTTTTAAATAACGTCTTCTAAACTTTAAAATCAAAAGTTTTTGAGTGAATTAGTTTTTGTAATTTAGTTAAAAGCTTATTTAAAAATATTCTAAATATTATTTAATGTCTGCAAAAATAGTTTTTAAATAATTGATTGATATTTAGTTCTCTAGTTACCTGTATGTGTAAAAGGTAAGCATTGATATAAATTATATATGTCTAGCTAAAATAAAAGGAGAAAGGAGAGTCATATGAAAGCTTGTCTGATTAACATTCATGAGATGTTCTGTTATGAATATGTAAATAAATGTACCAAAATTATCAAACATTTAAGAAACGGCTCTTCCAAAGATTTATTTCTATTACTCTTTGTTCAAAACACATCTTGACTTTTTAATAAGATAATATAAATTCATTTTTCTGAAATTATTCCTTAGGATTGTAAAATTAATGATTCATTTACTTTATAAATCACAAACTCTTTATTAATCTTAAGTAATTGGAACAAAAAATACTTAATCATTTCAAGTAAACATATCAATATATTTTTAAAAAGCATGGTTTCAGTCCAGTGAAAGATGTATAATAACAAGATAATAAAACAATATGTAAATTTTTGAAATGAAATGACATTCTTTACTGTCCGTAACAGCCCGTGGCAAATTCATTGTTCAAAGATTATCCGTGTGCTTAGTTTGATTAAGTATTAAAGAAAAAAAAACCAAATAGATTATATTTATTTAATTAAAAGCTGAAATGTTCCTGAATAATAGAATTATATTTAAATAAGCAAATATTTTTCATTTCTCGCGATTCCTTGTCATTTTAAGATTTTTTAACTGGGGGGTACTTATTTAAAGAAAATTATTTCTAATTTGAATAAATTCAGTTGTATGATGCTATTTGTCTGAAAGCTTTAAGAACAATAAAATATTATTTTTGATCCAAGGAGTTTGTTTATGATGTATAGCCCTTTTCTTTTAGATTCAATTTTCCTTCTTTATTAAAGTACGCACAAACATTAAGAGATTGAAATAAATACTATCCCAATGAACACACAAGTAAAACCTGCCAAACTCAAAATAATATATTTCTATAATGAAAATTAAAAAAAAAAATGACTTCTAAAAAATGGATTATTTAGTTTCTTCCATTCTAAGATTCGCTAACATTTATATTCAAAATCTAAGAACGAAAAAAAAAATGTACACTTACTACTTCCATGTAAAATCAAAATTTAAATGTAAAAGTGATGGTGAGTTATTTTATTAGAATTATGTTTCTAAATTATTTATATTACGTGCTTCGAATTGTTTTTAATTACATTTAGTAAGATTGTTCAGAAAAAATGTAGCTCGTCATACTCCATATGTGTTTATTATTTATGTATATAATTTTATATTTATAATAAAGTGTAATAAGTTTAATTTTTACCAGGAATATTCACATGAAGGAAATATTGCTTAATTTCAATTATAGTTCAATAATGAATATTTTGAGATTCATATCACCTTTCCAGAATATTACATATTATGGTAATATGAAGGCTTAGAGATATAAATTTATAATCAATAGACACTATTTTAGGAAAATGAAAGGGTATATTTAAAAAATATAACTCAGAACATTTATTTCGAATTCGTATTAATATAAATAATTTATTGGGATATGTTATGTGTTTTTTCTTTCAGCATATAGTATCTTAAGTACCAAGTCAACGTATATCAATTTGAACAAATATTGATTTGGTAACATGTGATAAGGTATTATGAACTCTTTCAATAGGAATTTTCTTATTTCCATATAAACATTTTATAATGATAAGGATGCGATATGTTTCTAAATATTAGATACATGGTTTCTATAACATTCACAAGAACATTGCTTCTATGGCTGTAAGTCTTTACTGTTGCTTCAGGTTTTTTTTATTTCCACGCCTTAATTCTTCTCCTGCTGATCAAAATATGTTGATGATATTCATCTGTGGATACTTTAAGTAGAAAAATGGCACAGATAACTTGTCGAACCCTTCTTACATTTCTGCGGATAGCTAATCTAGAGTATGATAGTAGTTTGTCTACTTCACTCTCATCAATCGGAGTTTGCCACATAAACATTTACCATTAAATTAGAATTTACTTCTTATTTGAATTGAATCTTAATACTATAAGAAATTAGCTAACATCATTCGAATAAAAAACATGACCGTTGGACATATCTTACTGTAATGTATTACCTCTTTATGGGAAAGTTTACTTTTTATTGAAGTTACACTTTAATTCAAGTCATTTTCTCAAAACAAATTTCTTTGACGTTTTTATAACATTAAAATTTTTTACAGTTAAAAAAATGTGAATAAGACCCCTTACATTTAAAATTAATATTGTTTTTCACTTAATAAATTATAACAAAGTTGTTTTCCAATATGTGCTATATTTGAATGTTTTGCTACATCCCAAAAGTTTTTTTTTTCTTTTTTTTTGCCAATAATTTAATTAAAAAATCACTGAGTCATGTTCTTCACAATTATATTAAATATGTAAATATAAGGAATATTATATATAGGAAAAAATGGCAGCAAACTGTATAAAACTTTTTTAAATATTATTTAGAAGAAATTGTTAACATGATAAAATACATAAATGAAATAGTGTTTACATATTAATCATTCAAATTCAACAAAATTTCAAATTTTGTCTACTTTTATTATTCTACGTTAAATTGATATATTATTGTCAACTTTCACCAAAAATATGAATTTAATCACATAAAAATAAAGGTTTTTAGTAAGTTAAATGAAATCAAACTTTAGTGAGTGAAATAAATTTGTTTGTAGCGAAATCTAATGTAACGAGCGTGATGAGAGCAAAACTGTAATTTACTCAGAATTTTTTTTATAATATTTTAATAAAAACTGCTGATTTGAGACTGATTTTGTTCACCTGCTAATATCACATTGAGTTTACAGTTGTATAGGAGTTTAATCTATTTAATTTGAAAATATTCTGAATATATCGAAATGTTTGTATAGTATCTATTTGGAAATAAATCCACTTTGAAAATGATATAAATATATTTAATTTAAAAACAAAAAGTTAAACTTATTTAGATATCGGTATTAAAATTAAATCAGTAACAAAATATTTTTTAGAAATATTTCTATTTGAATTTTAAAAAATAAAATTAAAAACAACTTTAAATTTTAGAGCAGTATTTCTACAAGTCATTCAGCTAATTTTGAAACATAAATTTTAAATTTTCATGATAAATAAAATAAGAAAAGATGTATTTATACAAATTATCCAGGAATCTATATATATATATATATATATATATAGGTAGTTTTAATATTAAAAAATTTCTGATAACGTGAATAAATATATTTCCTACAAATATAAATTCAATAGAAAAGTCAGCGGAAAAGAATTAAATATCAGGTTAAATTAAAGTTTTTCAATCTGCAATTGAATTGTTTTTAATTTAAATTTATTTATTTTTTCTTTTTTCTTATAATTAAACATAAAACAGCTTTAAATTCCTTATTTCAATCAACAGATTATTATATCAGGACTTAATACCATACTCTTAAAGGAGTAAACTCTTGCCTATTCACCTAACATCTTAATATGCTGTTTTTTTAATCTTCAATCAAGATGTATTTTAATTACATCCTTATTTTAATTTAGTGAATAAAATCAACTCCTTCATGCAAAAAAGTGACTTTTAAGAACATACGAAGAACAAATCGTCAGTCTTTAATATTTTTCTACCAGAAGTATATTTAATTAATGACTCCCGCCTCTTCTTACTAACTGAAAAGTTAATTACATTGGAGAGCATATTTTGAATGATTACTTTGCCTTTTTTCCCCAAGGTTCAACTTCTTTTCAAATTTTACTGTATGTAATGTTTCTACATGTTAAAAAATAAAAAAAAATCCACTACTGTTTGAATTAATCACTTCAAATGTTAAGAAAAATAAAATTTGCATATATTCAACCAGTGAACTGCCCCAAATGTTCGAAATTAGCTTTTTTGCATGATATAGATTTTTTAATCAACGTGTCACTTTTTTGGCTATAAGGTATTGATTTATTTCTTCATTTTGTATTTAAATAAGAAAAAGAGTTTATAGGCTAATATAACTTATCAATAACATGCATTATGCTTTTTCCTCTTCTAACACTTTCAAGCTGTCTCAAAAACAATTTCATTTATTTTCCTTACATTCTTTTCTAATCACTTAAATATACACACATATGTAATATATTTTTATTATAGATTCTGGTTCAATTTTAAATACACATGTAAACACCCAAACAATATTAAAAAATTACAAATGATTTTAAAAAAGAATACAATTTTTACAAAAAAATTACATATTAGTGAGCATTGTTGTTTTTAAATATATTGTAAAAACAATATACTTATAAACAACATATATATATATATATATATATATATATATATATATATACATATATTCATAGCTATGATTTATAGGTATTTTTAATTCAATATATATATGTAGATGATTTGTATTAATTAATTTAAAAATTTACAAGAAACATGGTATTAATACTAATATTTGTTATAAAAAATTTTAAGCTAATTTCATACCAAAAATAGTATTAAATTTAATTATAAAAACGAAAATAAATTAAAGGTAAAGAAAAACCAGCTAATTATAGCATAGTTAAAATCTATTTACATTGTAACTAGTGCTACATGGATGAAAATGATTTTATTACTTTTAGATAAATTTGCGTTATTATCTTTAATGATAATAAGGGTTCAAAAGATGAATTTATTGGATATTTTCATCGTTCTTACTTAATTTTAAATCAAATTAACAAATTTATGTATATTATGATAAACTAAACTATTTAATTAAAAATAATCTTTGAAATTACATATTAATAAATCTCTTTTTAAAATGGCAGTATTCATTTACTGATTTCCTAAAGTATTGCAATTAATTTTAATTTTATGTAATAAATATTTTGTTCCAAAATACTCAGAAAAATGTTCTGAACATTAGAAAGTTTTCAAGCAAATTAACTTCTAAAAATTATAACTTATAATTATAGAGAAGCGTGTTTCGAATTGCACGTGGAAGTGCAGTATGTGGATTTTGTATTGCCCACACATGTTTATTACATATGTATGTATAATAATTATGTGTCCATAAGAATAAAAAATGGCTAATAAAACTGTTTTCATCTATTTTCGCACTTAAAATTGAAAACTTTAATTAATATATTGTTAAAGAGATCGAGAAAAATGAGTTATCGTGAAAAACATGACACACACGGAAATAATTTGTACTATTCTCGTAAGTGTCTTGCCTATGAATAAAAAGCGAAATAATTTAGACAAGGGTGTGTATTTATTGAAGTCCTTAATTTAAAAATTTATCTGAAGTACGTTATTTAATAGGAACTCCATTTAAGTGTAAGTAAATAGATTATCCTTAATGCTAGAACGAGATAAAGAAAATACCGTTCATTTAATTGAAATAAATGTTTTAAAAAGAGTCGAAAACAAGGAAGAATACATAGTTTTAGAATGATTTAATTTTTAGAAATTTTTATATGAAACGTAGAATAACGTATTTCTTAGTAGAACACATTTCTTCTTTTCTTCCTTCAAAATTTGCATAATTTCTGTATTAAACTTTTGATATATGATGACGTTCATTTGACTTTAGAAAAACCAAGTGTTTAAATATTAAAATTAGACTTAAAAAAACACCACAACTACTTTTGGATTTACAAAATTAGAAGCATTATATTTTACTTATAGAAGCATTATGTTTTACTTACAGAAGCATTTGACAGTAATACACATTTGGATGCGCAATGCATATGCATGTGCATCACTATTTTTCAGTTCAAGAAATTTAAAGCTGCCAATAATTCTGGCTCATTGTAGTTAATCTTATTTTTTACATTATATAATGATGGTTTTTATATGATTATTGTTGTGCCAATGATTATTGGTTATTTGGTTTTGTTACCGTAAAACTACAAGCAATACGAAGGTAACTGAGCTCACCCACAGGGCTTAGAGTTATAAACCGGTTTCCGGGAGACATCCCCCCCCCTGCTCAGCATGTATTGGTATTTTTTTTATTTATTTTTTTTTTTTTTACATTCATTTTTTCATGTACAGGTACATGGCGAGTCTTTAGTGGTATCACGGCTAGAACCCTCGACCCTACGAAAACTGCCAGCCGCTATTATACGATCTTTACCCCTAAGCTACTGGGGGCACATCAATAATTTTTGTTATAAGATTTACAATAACAAAAATTATTGAAGTAGCCACAGTAGCTTAAGAGTACGAGTACAAATAATACATATAAATTTATTTGTTTGTATATTTATAGTAGTTTAATATGTTAGTAAAATGTTTTAAATATGTTTGGAAAATATATTAGAAATATATTTACGATAATTCAAAAAGCTTATTACAAAAGGAATTAGAAGATGGTACTTTAAGAATTGATAATATACCTATTTTCTTATTTCTAGAAATTAGTTACAAACATTTAAATTGTTTATACTGTAATGAAAAATTAAATGTTCAAGATAGCATTGTTTTAGTTAGTTAAATGTAAAGTGTAACAAAATGTCAATTTTGGTATCTTTTAGTGGTTGGGGAATTGAAGGATACTTTATAAACATTAGTTACAACATGTTATGTTGTTATGAAACCTGTACAGTAGTATTCAATATTTTGATATGCATATTTTCTTTATTTATTTCGTGGACTGAAATTAATTATGTATGCTTACAGAGAAGTACTTATTCCGCTACCTGAAAGTGGTAATTTAATTAAAAAATTGCGACATTCTTTTTTTAAAAAACTTATTAAAGATTAAACTTACTATCATGAAAAGCAGAGAAATAATCATCTTTGAGAATAGGTTTTAAAATAATCCTGATTATATTCACCTCATGGAAAAAAACGGATTTAATGTATTTAATAACTAATAAACCTTCGTAATCTCTACATCAAAGGAATTTTATATTATTTTAATATTAATTTTTTGCTCGAAAGATGTGTATAAAAAAAGACATGACACATAAAAAGTATTAAGGTGCATGAAAAAGTAACGATAATAAATTAAAAAAAAGAACATTTTTGAAGGGAGATAGTGATGGGAAAGTATCAAATAGAAAAAAAAATATATATTTAAATTGATGTAAAGACTGATTATTTCAAAACGTTGCTCCAAACCAGTGATTTTTTTTTCTTTTCAATCATAAATATCAATTACTAATTTATTTTGAAAAATAAAAATACATTTTTTGTTCTGAATTTCAATGTTAATTATTGAATTTATTTTACATAGTTAATTTCTTTAAGAAGTTTTCAAGAAATTTCAAGATATTATATCTTGAAAATGTTCTCTTCCTTCTCCGTATTTTGTCAGAAAATTATACAAATATGCATATTTCTTTTCTAAATTATTTTTTATTACCAAAAAGTATTTATGTATGCTATATCCACTAAACGCAGATTTATTTCCCTAAACTTTTATTTTAGTTTCCATAAAAATTATGAAAATTACAAAAAATAAAAATTATTTCTACTCAGTTATGAATAATGTGTGGAATATATGAAAGATATAACAGCTACTAATATTATTGTAGTAACAGATTACAAAGTACAATAATAAGCATAAAAGAAAAAAACAAGTCATAATTAATTGACTGAAATATAGACTGCTATTATATATTTTATTTATTCTGAATATCTTATCCATTTTAATATTCTTTAATTTTAACGTTATAACCAACAGCATAATCAAATACTTATATTATTATGGAATGATGAAATTAATAAATACAATAGTAATTGCAAATTTAATACTTGATTAATTTAAAGCTGATTTTGGTTTATAATACAGTTTTTCTGTCTATTGTCACTGACATAACTCTACTTAAATATGACAGGGCAAATATTAATCTTCATTTAAAAATATTTTAATTAATATAATGATGGACGATTGTTTCATTTAAATAATTATAAACTAAATCAAGTAAAATTATTTTGAATTTTTAGAAATATATTTATTTTTTTAAGGTGTAAAGTTGGCAATGTTTACAATGATTTTTAATCAATAATAAAAGATACAACTTTTTTTTCTTTTTGTTCAACTATTTTATGCTCAATCTGAGTAACATATCTTTAGATGTATAAATTTAGTAACAAAAAATAACAGTTCATTATAAAATTTGAAATCATTTTATAACAGTTCATTATAAAACGATTTCTTACATTTTCATTTTATATATCATTAAAAGTAAAATTAAGAAATATTTTTAACTCTAACAAAACAAAATGCCTTACATATTTTTGTTTCGAAATAAATACCAATTTTTTGCATTAATAATGAAATTATTTTACTAAAACTATCAATAATATTACACTTTGTAGAAAGTATCTTATTTTGAAATTCTTAATTCCTTATATTTTCATTAATAAACTGATAATATATTGATACATAGAAATTACTATCAAGAAATGCGAAGTATCTCATTTTCCTTGCTGATAATAAACACTATAAAAATTATTCATCATTTAGAAAGTAATATAACTAAGTTATATGTTATAAGTATAAAATGCAAATATTTTAGAAACGTAAAAAAGAAAGATTAATTCATACATATGTCAAAACATAAAAATATCGCATACATATGTCTTAAAAAATACACATTTTTATCGAAAATACACTAATAACATTATTATTATCACTTACAAAATATTGCAAAAATATATTAAAATCTATAATCATTGAAAACAATGTCATTTTAAGAAATGAAGATAAATTTTTCAGTACCATATTGCACAATATTTAATAAGTTTACTACATTTATTGACTATTCATGAATTATTGTATTGCATCTATTATTTATTAATCAGGTGCGTGTAGTAATACCGATATTCACTTCAGCACAATCACTTTAAAAATTAATTTATGATAAACACTTTAAATTAGAATTTGATTTAATATATCTCAAGCTATGTAACGATTTCTATTGATCTATTGAACTGTAAGAAAAGTCTATGTTAACAACCAATAGGTAGAATTCCAGAATACACATAGCAGTTGGTGATCAATTCCGAAAGCAATCGATTCGGCTTAGTGCCTGGATTAGGGAGATAAGCACCTGCCTTAACAAAGCCTGAAATAACAACAGTAGACTGTTACCAGAAAGTCCGGCTCTGCAATTGATGGAGACGAAATCCTCCAGAAATCTCTTTTTAGTCTATGCCCACGGCTTCTACAATCAAAATCGAACTGTGAAAATTCCTGTCAACAACACTTCCCTACGCGTTAGGTAAAGTAGCAGGTGCGCACTAAGTTAATTAAAAGAAGATTAATTAGAACTAGAGGAAATCAGTGGACGACTGACATAGTGCTGAGAGAAACGGAAGGCTCTAGGAGAAAAGATCTCCCTCCAAACCTTAATTAACTGTTCACGCGAAGCCTTTATTCCCTTTCACTCTTAGATTTAACCCCAGGAAGAGACCTGAAGGGAAAAAAAACATCAAGAGATCTTCTGCAAAAGGTAATTAAAGGGATTCGAATAGGGTGATGGATTTTACTTGACAGTGTATTCAAAACCTTATACGTTGCATGATTGTAATCTATGGTACTTCTTGTTGAAAGCCATAAAGAGTTCATTTTTTTTAAAAAAATTGAAACTAAAGGAATTTTCTTGTCGTAAAGAATTATATTGATTAGTATGGATATTTATCACTGACTTTTAATTCCCTTTTTTTTTTCGCCTTAAGGAACGAAATTAATGGTGAATTTTTAATCATTATGAAAATGAAAGTACTTTAAAAAGATGTAAAAAAATGCATATTTGAGACAGTTACGAAATATAATAGTAAATGAAAAAATACGTTTTTTGAAAATAAAGTAAGAAACTAAGAAAGGTTTTTTTAATAAGATTATAATATGATAAGAGATATATTTTAATGGAATAAAATAATGAAATATTAAAAGAGAAACCGTAATAAAGAATTTAAGTAAAAATTATTCTTACCATTTTAATGATTATGTCGTATAAGTATCTCTATCATAGGAATATAGTAAACAATTGCCTTTTATTAGAAGAAATGTAATACAATTAGTATAATCAAGAATGTTAAAAACGAAATTACAAAAATATACATATGTAAGAAAACAGTTTCAATTTTGTTTTATTTTAAAAATGAAAGCTATATTATTCACCAAAAGTTAAGGCCTCTTTTAAAAGTATAAATAATAATCAGTATTTTATGGAAGTTTGAAAATTAAATAAACTACTACAGAGCTCGTTTAATAATATAATTAGTTAGGTTTGTAATGTGATGCATTTCTTAAAAAATAAATTAACTGATTTTTAAGTTTGTTATGACACAATATTCATATTTGTTATTGGATAATTTTGGCATCCACAAAAATTAAATTAAGTAATTTTAAATGTTCATCCAATTACCATTATATTTCAAATTATGATTTTTTTTTAAGATTTTAAGAGATTGTGTTTTTGTGGTCAATGAATGCTAAACTTTCTCAAAATGTGATTACATATTCTGTAAATGACAACATATTAAACAGCTAACAATTCAGCATTGAAACAAATATTCTCTTAAAGTTGGGGTAAGTTAAAAAACGTACTGCATATTGAGAAATGAACATTTTAGTGCAAAGAGGCTAACAATGAGAGTTAATTGCCAAATGAAGATTATTGAAGTTAGAGATGTTCAAATACAGTCGATTATATAAGAGATCTGAACTACTCGAATGACATCATTGTTTACCATAGAACAGGCTAGAGTTTACTTTTAACCATCTATGATACTTTTTATTTACAAGTGGGCATTATATAATCTTAATTATTACTAAAAATAACCAATATATCTAGATATAATTTTTCTGCATTTTAATTGATCTTATATAGATAATATTATAAATTAAAACTATTACTTTTGATTTGCTTAGCTTCAGTTAGCCGTAGATAGAAGTGTAACCCACAGTAACATAAAGTTTTCATTATCATCTCGGGATATCATAAAGTCTTAATTATTGTTAACAATAATCCAGAGAGAAACTTAATTTTTTTTATTTCTTATTCTTAAGATTTCAGTACAAAATCACCTTACATAGTTATACATTTCTCTTGGCATTAGTTGACTTTCCGAAGGCTGTCATTGTAGAATTGAATAGATGGTACTCTATCTTATCTATTGTTATCTAAAGTTATATTATCTATCGTTTATTTCGATCTATGGTTATCTAAAAATAAATAAGTTAACTTTAATCGTTGTAATTCACAAAATTATGTAAAGGTTAATTAATTATTTAATAGAATAAATTTAATCCAGATACGCGATATGCCCTCAAACTTATGGCGCTCACCTGAGATAGGGCTCTGCAATTGGCTCTTAGATCTACATATTCCTTTAAACTCCTAAATTATAGAGTTATTTGTAGAAACATTGTATCCGGTCATCATATTTTCATATTAGCATTACTTTGTATGTATGGACGATTCTCTTTCAGTCTGATAGAATTTTCGAATATCTTTTATTATTCCAATAAACATCGTGTATTATTTATGGATGACATTCAGAAAGCTTTTGTATTTCATGATTTTTTAACCTGCCTTATAAAATCAATACTAAATTGAAGTAAAACAATCTTAAAAATATCCGGCATTCTACAGTACAAGATAAGATTCTTATATTTTCTGGAATATATCGCAGAATTAAATGCAAGAAACATTCTGGTAGTGGATAGATGATGAATTTTAAAAAATTTCTTAAATTGAGTATGTATTCCAATATTATTGCAGTTATTCCCTTGAAAGGAGACATAAATTACATAGTTCTTTTCTTAATTCAGTTTTTTAACATTATAGAATTCTCGATGAAAACAATTTTTATATATTTTATTGTTTTAAATTTTTAGTCTTGTTATGTTAAATACTTTTACGAGTACACGTTTAAAAGAAAGTGTAATTCAATATTTGCCTTTTCTATTACGAATCATATATTTGTCTGGTAATGAATAAGATGTTTAGAAGCATAAAATGGCAGATTCTACTTACTTTAATGATCTAAAATGTTTACTCTTATATTTTTTCATTACTTTTGATTTTTAACCTACCCTTTTTAGAATAATGCATATCGTTGAAGATGGTTTGAAATTTGTTGCATTTTCTAATGTCTAACTGTTTTGTGGAAAATAAAAAATAAGTTATATTATAGCAATTTAAAAAATAAAAATAATATTACATTTAAAAATATACTCTGCAACAGGTAATAAAAGTTGCAAATATTTTTTCGATTTACTAATTTAAGGGTTAATTCATTTACATTATTCAATCGAAAAATCTCACTTATGACATTAGCTATAAGTTTTATTCTTTCCTTTGTCTTATATATAAATTTTAAATCAAATTTGTTTGTTTGTGTGTTCTTAATACAAATTCAAACCATTAAATGTATCACTTCATAATCTTAAGAGTTTTTTTGCCATTAAATGGAAAGAACGCTATGCATATACCTGGCAATTTCTTAAAATTTTGTTTTGGTGGTATTTTTTGAACACGATTTTTCTTGAAACTATTTTCCTTGTATTATGTAAAATACAATAGTTTTTTCTTGGTTTTTCTTACAGAATATATACTCGTTTTAATAAGTTTTGTACCACAATTTGAATTTTTGAAATCGAATAAAAAATAAACCGATTATTTTTTGTTCCCCTCTAATTCTATATTAATAAAACATTTTTGTAATTGTATGTGTGTATGAGAGAATGGTATATAGCACAAATCTGGATTAGTCCAGAACGAAATTTAGTATCCAAAAACTTTGGGTCATGAGGGATTCGGGAATAAAATTTGGAAATTTGCTAGATTTTTTTTTCGAAATTCAATGTAAGTGTGACCGATGAGCAAGATTTTTTCTGCGTTTCATGTATATAGCGCATAATTCCTCACGACACGTTGTGACGTTGGACCATTCACGAATTTCTCTTCACTAATCTCGGAGACTTTAAAGTAAGTTGAGTGAATTGTACAAAATTACATTTTCTCTCCAATCAAAAATAAACGGGATTAGATAAATTAGATGAAGATGGAAGTGAAGCTATTTGAAGTAGAGATATTTAAATATAAATTAATTTATATTGAAGCAAATGATTGGAAACTGAGGATAACGACTTATTGATAGATATTATAACTGTGAGTGAATCACCTTAATTTGGTTTTTGGAGTGAGACGAATTATATAAAAAGTGTTAAGGAACTGTTCTTATCGAAAAACGTTTGAATCAGGACATGTGATATTGTTTTAAGCCCAGATTTCAATATTAGGGCATGAATTAGAATTGACGAATTAAATAGAATTCATGAGAAATCGACCTTATTTATTCTCTTGCGCATCTGCAATTGGGGTCTAATTATTATTGATGGTGCTTAAGAAAGATGGCAGTAAATTTAAATAATGGATAATTGGAATTTCAGTTTATCTTTGGTTCCAGTGCATATTGAGTAACATGGCGTTGTGGTCTATTTTGTTTCTTACAATTTATTCATAATGAGTTTTTTGAGATAATTATATTTATTTTCAATGTATGTTCTTAGTAGCCAAATTGCAATTCTTTACCTATTGAATCACTGAAAAGAAATTGTTTTTTTAAAAATGAAAATTTTATTTTCGGCAACACATTTTGCGTGCGTTTTCACGTACCTTTCGTCAAATGATGTTACTTATTTAATGAAAAACTAGAACTGATACAGTAGGTGAAATAACCAATATGTGGATTCACAGAAAGTATTAGAATTAATAACACCGAGTTCAGAAGCCGTGGTTATAAGAAGTTACAAGTCGTGTTCAGAATCAGTTATACTGAAAATTTGTGCATCATACTTAGAATGGAAATACACTTAGTATTGTTTATCAAGATTCTTTAATATTTCTTCTTTGTTAGGTGTTACAATTATTTAATACTTTCAAATCTAAACTATTATTTTATTAGCTGATGTTTTGTATGATTTAATTATCATTTTAGGACAATTTATTGATCATGCCTCCGTTCATTTCAAGACCTGTCATTTTGCAATGAAGATCATCACAAAATGAAATTGTAAATTTAATAAATATTTGGATAAATTATATTGTATCATGTTAGATGTGGCTGATCATTTCATGTATTTTATCCTTGCTAGCTGGATTGTGTAGTTTTTAAACGTACTGAGCAAAGAACAGGTACTTCAGCTAGATATAAATAAAGATTCACTCTAAGCAGATGTAAATCATATGACATTTTAATAAGTAATTGAAAAATTACAGGATCAAATCTTTTTATTTAAACATTTTGAAAGCTTATGTGACCAAATATAATGTACCTCTTTTTGTTACTTTATTAAAATAAATTACATTTAGCATCATTTGGAGTAAAGTAAATCTAAACTCAATGTGTTACGCAATTTTTCCTGTTATTTTATCAGTATTAATCATATCACCAATGCTTTAGAAAATTCAGCTTATAATTTAAAGTAGGAAATATATTGTTAGTTTATCATTCTTTGAATGAGATAATAGATTATGATAATATTTTATTGTACAACTTCGGAATAACGGACCTCTTTATCATATGAAATGCTGAAAAATTTACTATTGGTATTCTTAAATTTCCATGTAATGGTTGAGGTATTTTATGAGAATATAATTTCAATCTTAACTAATATGTTATTCAATTGAATATAATGATTCAACTAAGTACCGAGATAGAGGCTTGGAATTAAATAAAATTATTGTTGAAAAGTTCTGTATCATATTAATTTTGAGAATATTTATGAGAAAATTGGTTCTTATTCTTAACAATAAAAATGATTCAATGTTTGATAGCAGTAGCATTCAATTACTGCTTATGTACAATAATTGATTATTGATATCTTCCTTATTGCAGCTTTATTTCCTTAAGTCCGCTTTATAAAGAAATGTTTCTTTATATGTATTTATATGCTGATGACATATCATCACATCAAATTAATTAAATGTATTTTGATGTATTATTGAAATAAACTATTTAATTAGTAAATCGACACTTTTGTTATTTATTTATTTGTGATTTGAAGAATAATGAAATATAATGATCGATTGCCTATTGTCAAAAGCAAACGAAGGGTATTGGCGGGGAACTTTATAATTTTCAAAAACATTTTAAGTGGCGAGAAGGTTCCCTGAATTGGATTTCCTCCTCTTTAAACTTCCACTCTCAGCCAATGTGAAGAATTAGAGACACGGAAGATTAAACGAGCATATTTCTTAATACATGTGGGATATTTAGTGGCATCAGAAACCAAGATTCGATGAAAACAACACAAGTTATGAGCTCGCAATCTTGACAACTGGGATGCCATAGTCACAATAAAATAATAAATTGGAATAAAAAACATATAATTAGCTGCTATCTAAATTAAATTTCCTAAGATATTACTCTACTGAAAAACTTCATTGTTTATACAATATAAGGAATGTTTAAATAAGTATGAAAATATATTTAAATTCAGTGTCCAAAATGTTATTCTTAAATTTCGTTGATGATTTTGTTATAATGATGTATTCGTATATTTCTTAGGATTACTTTCTTTTTTTTTTTAATTAAAACAACATTTATTTTGTTCTTTTATATACGTATAATTTATTTAATTAGTGGTTTAATTATTATTTTACGTATGTTTGGCATTTTATTGCTATGATCTGGTCAAAAATGTGATTTTATAATGATGTAGTATTATTTTTAAGTAATTTTATATATTATAAGTATGCAGATTAAGGATTGTTACTTACGTCATTGAAGACTACTAAAATATTTTCTAGACTACTGAGAGTTCTGCATGACATTTCAGTGAATACGGGAGAGTTATGAAACCTTTTGAAATATTCAAAAATTCCCTTCTAGAATTGAAATTTTTCTCGAAAAATATAAAGTTATCTAGATCTGCATTCTGTTGTTAGTATTCTTTGTATGATTAATTTTTATTTAACATATATCATAAATAAAGAATTTAATTAGTTCTAACGAATCTGTAATTCAAAGATAATCTTGGTAAAAAAAATTGATAGTTACTCTATTGTTTAAATTTATTCTTTTATCTGTAAATGCTGACTGCGTTTTTAATTATATTTTGAACTATTGCTATTTTAATATGCGATTTATCTTCTGAATCCTTAGAATGAATATTATTTTAAAGGATTTAATTGAAAGCAAATTTTCTAATTAATGTTTGAATACAAAACAATTCATTGCTTAATGGTGTTCTCTGAGTTGTGTCTACAATTATGTAACATAGTGTTATAAATCACTTAGCCTCCATTAATTTATTGTATTAAGTGATTAAGTGATTTAGATAACACTGAAACTTGCGAGAAAAAAGTAAATATTCATGAAACATAATTTGAGCAACGAATATGCACTAAACCTCTGAGTATCGATTACTGTTCTCAAGAGAAAAGATCAACTTTAAAGAAGAAAGAATAAAAACATTCATTCTACATATTGAAAATACATTTTTCACACGAAAATGAATGCAAGATTTTAACATATTAATTCGAAAGTGATGCATTTATCGGCATATAAAATAAATAGGTCTAAAGGAGTAATTTTTCAAACGAAGCACTCTCACATATTTTGTTTATTGCTCTTTTGTTAAGATATTTTGAGCAAAATTAAAACAAATATGTTCCCTAAATATGGCTTCGCCGTAAGAACTTTGTATGTTTACATTGTTTAAAGTTCCTGCATCCGACTTAATGAGAAAATGAAAATCCGAAATAACGAGCGAGCCTCCGCGAGCATAATTAAAGAGTTCTTTGGAGAGATTCATGAATGTGAAATTTTCCCTAGTCTTTTATAAAGACCATTTATAATGGTAATAGTTTCAATGGAAAGATGGAAAAAACTTGCATTTTATGACTCGATTCTTTATTTTGTTCTACCTTTAGGACTTAATTACTACCACAAAGCTTTTTAAGATGCTTTGAAAGTTTCATGCATTTTCATTAGTCTTAAATTTCTGCATGTTTCATCTTGCATTCTAGCTATGACGCACAAAACTTTCATTTTTCTTTAAATGCCATTTAGATTAATGTGTGCATTTGGCTCCAGATAGCTTTTAAAACTGTGTCAACAATTAAAAGCCAGAATCATAACTAATTTTTCATCTGGTCAATTACTAGTTACTGATGTGAAATGAAGAAACCTATTGGTCCCATTAGTGAGTAATTAATTTAACTTTTACTGCAAAAAATGTGTGAAAGTATATGAGTACATAGATAAAGACATATAAGCTTTTGATTACAGTTCCTGTTAAATTCCATTAGAAAACCTGGTAATTAATATAGTTCAATTTTCTTGAATTTTTATCTTTTTTCTAATATGTTTTACAACAAATTAATTTGTTCCTTACCATACATTTCAATATCATGTGTACAAACTTGTATTATAAGTACATCGTTCTACTTTCTTATGAAAGTTTATTGTAACTATATTATATATGATTACTATACTATGAATAAATTTTTTAGAATTATTAAGGTATCTTATTAACTCACAAAACAATGAATATTGATATATTAAAATATGTTCACACAGATTGAAATAAATGTTTTGTGAGAATATTAAAGTTATAATTATATATTTTTAAACTTGAATTATATTTCAGGCTTAAATAAAGGTTCAACACACACAAATGGATGGCTGTTCATCGTGAAAATACAATTTAAAAATTAATTCAACAAAATTCGAATACATTTTACTGTAATAAGTATAATTAAATTAAATAAATCTGTTTAATTCCTATTTAATTTTAATGATACTTTTATCGTAGAAAACAAAAATGAAGCATTCTAAATTTCTTACGGTTTATTTTTTGTATAAAATGAAACTCTCAAATTCGTAGAAAGAGCCATTTGTCGATTTTTATTTATTACAATTAATATTTTTATCTCATTTTTTTTCTAAGGCGAATACGAATTGTTCCGTATCATAACCATGTGGAACAAAATAAATATCAATTTTAATACAGCATTCAAAATTATTTTTTATTATGCAATTACTTTTATCATTTAAAAATTTCTTAACATAAAGTATGATCAAAGTTGTGTTGAAATCTCATTTCAAACTTGATCAATGTATATTTCTTTATGGAAACCTAAAATGAATGTCATATGTGGATTGTACTGAGACTCCGGTTTCAAAAGAATTACCCAGAATAAAAACTGGTTAAGAAATTACTATCAATGTGCCAAGTTTTTAAGTAAGTAAAATTTCGTAATAATGATTTACGACTTGTCATCCAACAATGTGTATTATATTCTTATGATAAATAAGAAATAGTTATAAACGTGGTTCTCGAACATATAAATCATTTAAATAATTAATGACAAATAAATAAAAGACTTTTCTATATTATTGTTTTACATCTATTTCCTTTCATACACATATTTTTGATTCGATGGTAAGAAATTAATACTTTTACTTTGAAACACTGTGACAATCGATTTAATGTGTGCCTACATTAGATGGCAATAAGAGAAGTTTAAAAATATAACTTTAAAACTGATGAAATAAAATCAAAAATTAAATTATGCCTTTTTTTCAATCACAGATATTTTTTAAAGTGTTTGAAGCATTTTACATCGAAAAGTTTACATTCGAAAAAAAAAAAACCTTTTTCGTATACTTTGCAGAGCGAGAAAAATGCTTCTGATGTTTCCTATTTGAAGAAACCCGAGAGAATTTTTTTACATGACTCAGAAAATCGTGTCATTTTTTACCTTAAATGTTGAAACTTTTTCAGGAATTCTTATATATTCTTATATTTTAGGTTTTGTATAGATATTTTCTGGATTCAGGCTATTTTTGTTTTGAGCTGTATATAAACTGCATAAATTTTTAAATGAAGCTTTCAGGTATCTTTAATACATTTTAAGAATGTTATATATATATATATATATATATATATATATATATATCATTCTTAAATTTATATTTTTATTTATTTTTCTTGAGATATGCATTCTAACATTTGGTTCATTTTTTAATATTTTGTAATTCCAATTAATTTATAAGAACTACAGATAATTATAGATACTATAATTTTAACTTTTTTATTTTGTATTTTGAAGTAACTTTTGTAACTTTGCAATATTTTTCAATTTGATTACTTAAATTCTTATAAATTTCAATTTATTTCATTTTAAATATCTTGTAAATTAATGTAATTTATAGACTCAATTTAAAGTCATTTCTAATTAATATTAGGTAACTAATAATATTAGTTATAGACATAAATGTAATGTGTGTAATATATATATATATATATATATATATATATATATATACATGTATACCCAATTATATTTGACAACCAGCTACCATGCACTTTATGACTGTAACTGTTCAATTTCAGGTTGCAAAGTCACGTGTCTGGTGTTAGTATCCCAAACATCTACCAATTGTATGCAAAGCAAAATTCTGGGACTTCCCCGTTTTTGTTGTATTTAAACCAATTTTAACTCTTGGTGAAGATCTTTTCACTCTTGATGATTTCCATGTAATGCGCATCTTTCTGCCTTAGTTTGATTTGTGTTTTGGTATGGTACAAATTCTGTTAAACTTCACCGCAATCTAAACTGGACTGATTTTTCTCAGATGACCACAATTTCTCTCTCAAGATTCGAAAAGCACATAATATAAAGTCAGTAGGATCCTGGACTTACTTCCATGTCCCTCGCCTACCGGGATTGCCTATCCACCAAAAAATGTAAGGTCAGTTGATTAAGAAAGGATCTCCGTCTTTGTATCGAATCGAAAATTAAAGATTATTTACAGAACTTTAATTGAAAACAGTTAAAACAGGAGACTCTCCTGATAGTGCTAAATGTTTTTATATTAGTTTCTCGTAATTCGTGAAGTACTACTTAATGTCAAGAAGCGTCAAGTAATATAGAGTATTTAGAAATTGTATCAACAAACGGTAATGTTTACGATTCGGTGTGCAATGAGACTCCAAAAATTTCTACAAATGAGTAAAACAATTCAATAATAAAACTGTGTCGAAAAACGAAATGTTCAATCACTTCCCATTTAAATATGAAAATATCTCATGTTAAATGGAGTACAACTTTTTTATATTTCATTTCGATACTCTACACTTCAACTGAAGTTAATTTCTGAATATATTTCTTCTTTAAAAATTAATTAAAGAAATTTTATGAATGTATAAGTACTGAAATAACTAATACAATTACATTTTGTGTTACTTAATGTTGTGCGTTTTGCTAACTTTTGATTTAATTCTATTTTAAAATTTAATACTGGGAATGTGAAACTATTGAAAAGTGTTATCTCAAAAAATTTTGATTAGTGTATGATGTTTATTCCAAATTTAATTCAACTACATTTTAAAATTTATTATGGAGTGAATTAGTTTAAAATATTGATCATAAAAATAAAATTGCTTGATATTTTCTGAAACTTCTCTTGATTGGTTTGTTTTGATAATTAATATTATGAAAGTTTACTTCAAAGTTTAATTCATTGATTATAATGATTTTGAAAAGGGAATTATATGAAGTATAGAACTCAAAAATTTTGGATGCATTTGATATCAATATTTTGTGAATTTTGAGTAACAAAAGTAAAGTCAAAATAAATGATGTTACACTCAAAGTGATCCTGATTTTTACACTTTGTAAAATTTTTAAGATATTATTTTAACAGCTTTGTTTCGATGAGTGTGGTAACAACAAGTAATGGGTATTGTTGATTTTAACATATATTTTTAGTAAAAATGAGACTTACGTTGCTCTTTTATTAAAATAATCAAATTTCAAATGATAACTATGATGTTTTGTTTTGACATCGATGTTTAAATATGCGCTTTTTGGGACAATGAAAGTACATTTTTAAAATATGTCATTATCAATGGTAAGAGTATTTAGATGTATTTGTACAGAAATGAAAGAATGTCTAGCATAGATAATTTATTCGATGAGGAATTTTAATAAAAAAAAGTTGATATAATTAAAAAAGATAATTAATAAAGCAAACTGCATGAAATCTGATTTTGCAAGGATTTATAAGGACAGATAAAGCTTCTCCAACTATAAAAAAGGGGGAAATGTTTATATAAGAAATTATTGTAAACTATATAAGAGTATGATCAGAATACAAACATGTTTTAAGTAAATGATTTTACATTTTATTGATTATTAGCCTAGATGTGCTACTTACAATGTTGTATAGCGTTGTGTTTGCCTTCGAACATCCTACATGTGATACAATAAATGTAAACAAATATTTCTACATTAAAATCTTCGAAATTTTCATGAGTTTAAATATTGAATATTGTAATATTACTTTAAAAAAACTAAATTTATAAAAAAGGCCACACTTAATTAAATTTTTATGCTTGAAATCTTCAATTTGTTGTTTGTGATGTCAAGCTACAAAATCGATGTTAAGTCTTACTACAAAATGCCTTACATCAGCAACAAGAACTGTTAACGTGCATCAGTCCTGAATACACGGTGGGTCTTTAGTGGCCATGGATCGAACCAGAGACTGAATGAAAATCGCCGGCCACGAATCCCAAACCATGACCACTAGGCTACCACGGCCACATTTAAAGAATGGACATCTTACCAATGAAAACCTGTTATACTTATTAATAAGAGTCGTTTTAGTTTGAAAAATGATTTTCAGTCTCAGTTGATTTGGAGAGAGGTAAGGAGATTGTAGTTTAGTTTTTATTAACGTCGCACTAGAAGCAACACGAGGGCTATTGGCGACGGACCTCATAATTTTGAACCGCAGTCAAGTGACGAGAACGATACCTGAGCTGGCACCCCCTCTCCTAACATCCATACCACGCCAACGGGAGGACTTTGGGTCCCGAACAGATTTAACGTGCATCAGCCTGGGCTACACGGCGGGTCTTTGGCGGCCAAGGATCGAACCCGCGACTGAACGAAAACCGCCAGCCGCGAGTCCACGACCTTGATCACTAGGCTACTGCGGCCCGAGATAAGGAGATGGTGAAAACTATTGATAAATAACTTTTATTTATCTATTACTTCTTATTACTTATAAGCCGATTTTTGTGCCAGAAATAATAACATCTTGATGGTCTTTTCACAGAATTTATGTTTCAAAGGTAAACTTAAAAAAATAAACAATGTCTCGAACTTCACCAAAAGAACCCCTGAAGGGTTAGCATTAAGAACAAAAACTAAAATTAATTTCTTTCCAAATTAGTATACGATGTGGATTTTACTTATAAGTGGCAGCTAGCTCCTCTCACGAAGACCACATGATTTCTTGGATTCTCACCCCCCCCCTCCTAACAACAGGGAAAGAGACCATTCGAGTGGTACTGGAGTGTTTGTGTGGGGAAGCATTATGTTGAATAGACGAATGGAGCTCGATATTTTCGACAGTGACTCACTTACCGGATATATTACTGCCCAACGTAGATACTCCCGGAGATACTCCCAAACGTAGTTCGATGCCAGTGGGCCATTGCTGTAGATTTCAATTTTCTGGGCGACAAAGCGCGCCCCCTCATAATATCAGCTGTTTAGGAACTTCTGGAAACTGAGGATGAAGCAGAATGATTTGGTTAGCGAATTCATCCCATCTAACTTGCATGGGATGCTTTGGTGAGGTGCCTAAATGCAAGATCTTTTCCTCCGGTGAACACCAGAAAGCAAAATATGCTCCATGAAGGGTAGCAATTCTTATCTCAAGAATTGCTGTATTATTTGGTATTGAATTTGAAAGAAAACGGTGTCACGCAAACATGCAGTAAAGGAATGTCATGTCCTTAACTTAGGAACTTTGTGTGGTTGATCTTCCTCATGATACTGCATTTTTACCAACACTTTTTTTAATAAAGCTCTTTTCTTTCCTTTTGTTACATAATGTATGTGTATAACTCCATTTTTTGGCGAATATGCTTTCATCAAAACTTAATTGCTAAATTGTGCATCTGTAGTGTGAATTTCATGTCATCCAGTTCATTATTATCAGAATTACGGAATAATCTTAAAATTATATATATATAAACAGGATGATTCAGAAGAGAAGAGAACTTTAATAGGAGATAGTTGTAATATAAAAACAAACGATTTTCATTACAAAATACATGATCTTAGCATTTACGGGGCACAACAAATTAAAACCAAAGATATGCGTAGAAAACACAAGACTATCACATGCATTAAAAATGAATTATACTAAATATTTACTCTATTTGCTCAAATGAATGACTGCCAATGGCGAAGAAATAGTAAAAGTGGCGAATGCTCTTTAAATTTCCAGGCAAGGTTCGAATCTCCCTTAGTGAAATCTTTCTCTTCCAATAGTGAAAGGTTTAAGTAATCAGCGATAATAACCTGCTGAAACATTTGAGAGTCAAAGAGTTACCGATTCGCATGTGGTTTCTCTGATACATTGATATGTTTATCGTAGGTATTAAGTGCATCGGTTTTTTTTTTTTTTTTAAAAGTAAATTCATTGGACAAATACAACTGCCCCAAAATATGAGTTTGTAACCTCAATTGATGGAAGTGTACTTGACGAGAATAATTTTCTTGTGTTAATGTTTTAACTCTTTCAAAATGGTAAGGAGGCAAAATCTCAATCTGAAGCACTCTCTGTGTCCTTGATTGTGATGCACCGAGGCTACGACCATAGGACGGGTGTTTGTTGTTCTTGATCTTGCCTCCGTCTCCAAAATCCCTTCTTCAATACCTAACATTTTGGCATTCTTCATGCAACCAGCATCATACTAGGAAGCAAGAAATTATCCCGTGTGCACACTTGCCGTGTGAGAACAAAAAGGTTTTTGGATTGGGCTACAACCTATGTGGAAAATACTCACCATATGTTCGTGCTGCATTTACTTACTATCCATTTACAGCTTTGTAAATGAAATGCATATCTACATTTTTAGTACTACTTAAATGAGCCGTTATCGGGTGCGGTATAATTGTGAGAAAATCGTAAGGTTGTATAAATTCATAGGGGCCGACCAGAGGTTCTTTATTCAAGTTACACAGATTTGTTTTCGATTTGTTCTTCATCCTAGGGAACATTTGAATGCATTATATTCGTTTCTCTTTTAAATCACAAAAAGAATGCATTTTAACTGTAGAGTGGGGTTATCGAAACGTTCTAAAACGTTTGCCTTTCATTTAATACCGTAAATTCAAATTTTTTTTTTATTGGTGCGTTCTATTACTTAGGAGATGGGTAAAAAGATGAAAAATATCAGAAAAATAGGAAATACATGTTTTGTGCAAAAGTCATGACATATATGGTACAAAAAGAAAACTTTTTAATTTAGGTATGTCGAATTCATATTATATTCCCAAAAGGGTAGGAGACACATTTCCAGCCATTCTGATTATTAAGAATGAATTGTCAGAGAAATTCCCCTGTTGGTTTCAACAGGGTAGTTAAATTAAGTATTATACACATTGCTTAGTAATATATGTTGAAATCTTTAGATATTTTACATGGACTCTAAATATCTGTTAATTAATATCCCTATCAGTTCGGAGTGTGGGAAATGCTGATCTCGGTATTTTTAGAAATCACGTTAATGCACAAAATTAAAACATTAAAAGGAATGTCATTCAGGATTTAACGATGAACATATTACCAAAGTAATTAAATAATAGGATATATATATATATATATATACATATATATATATGTGTGTGTAGGATTTTCCAACTAATTATCAATTTGTCAATTGCATTTTAAAAAAAATTATGAAATAAGCTCCTCATTTACTGGATAGATAGCACCACGAATTGACATCATGTGTTAGCTCATGCATCGCCCTCTGTTTTAGAACAAAACCACAGAGGAGCACATCTCTTCTCTCTTTCTTCCCTCGCACCTTCTGATGTAATTGATTGGATTGTCCTACTCCGAATGCCAGCGCGCATTTCCACGTCTGTGGTCATCGCGACAAAAATACGAATAGCTATCTATTTTTAGTATGAACTAGTTTGTTAAAGAAAATCAAACTGTACATTTCCCTGTTGAGCATACTATTCTTTCTTCTCTTAGCAAACAAATAGAATAATTCAAATACAAGATTTGTCCTTGAATTGGTACATACACCGAAGTCACCACGGAACTCGCGGGAAAAAATTTACCTTAGACCCCAGCCTACCACGTAAAAGGTAACTAGTAGAATCATCGGAGTCTCTTCTTTGGACCTTCACAAATACCACACACACACACATATATATATATATAATTCTTCATTCTTAATTACTGTTTCAGATTATAAGTATATATACATTTCATTTACACATAATTTATCTTAATGATTTGCCCTTTACTGCATTCAAATTTAATTATTTGATGCAAATAAGGAAAATCTTGTTTTCTAATTACTATTTCAAAGGAAAAATACAATCCGTCATGTTTGCTCTTTATTTCCTTATATTTATGAAGCATTAATATCAGTTTTTAGCTGATATTAATGTTTCATAAATATAAAAAGGGCATACCGCTGTTCCAAATAGCCACATTTATTTTATACCTATACATGACACATTTCGGGTAATATTCAGGAACATTTTTAAAGTTTCTTGTATATTTCTTTTTCGTGGGAAATATTCGAATTTTTTTCTACCTCCTGCATATTAGAAGATTTATTGGAAACTACCAATCATACTGTCCGACATGAAAAGAAAAATATCAAAACTTATTCTTGAAAATATAAAAAGTGAACAAGACTAGCTCCATTTCACTGACATTTGGATGTTTGTTTGAGATATTTTTAAATCCAAAACTTTTCTCCACTCATTTTCTGAAAGAAATCTTAAAAAAAAATTAATAGTTTATTTACTTTTAGGTAATTTTTCTATCGATACGAATTCCATTCTTTTCATTTTTTTATTTTATGTTGATTTTCAAAAGTTTTCCAACATTCCGTAAAATAGCATTTAAAGTATAAATAATTTTTCAAGAATGGTATTTATAATAGATGAAGCTCTTGAGTAAACTTGAAAATGGATTAAATGGATTTCTTTATTTTGTTTTTACTTGACACAGCATTTTTTCATTTTGCAATATTAAGGACTCGCTTAAAATTTAATTCCTTTCTTCTAAAGGTATGAAATCCTTACTTAATTTTTTCTGAAATATTTTTAATTTACTGTGATACTCAAGAAACTTAATTTTTGAAAATATGTCTAATTAAATATATTGCAAGATATGATATAATATTTACAAAAGTTTGGAAAGATTTTTCTCAAAATTATTTCTTGTATTGGAATTAAAGGTTAATAGCTTAGATCTTAAGATTTGGTTGAATATTTTAAATATTAGAATATTTTAAAGTAGAATATTTTAAAGATTAATGTATTAGAAGTAAAATATTTCAAATTATTTTTAAAAAAACCTTAATTAAGTGATGTAAATTATACATTTTGGAAATTATAAATATTTTACTTCATTTCCGATACTTTATTTTGTTATTTATTTTCCTCTATATATTTTGAAACATTGTTCATTCCCTTTTGAAAAAAAGAATGAAAATATACTTAATTTCTGTAATTTGAATATATTACTGTATAGAGAAAATAATTATATTTAAAATGATTTTACAAAACAATTAAATAATGTAAATTATAAATTTTGGAATTTATGAATATTTTATTTTTTATTTACGATTCTTTACTTTGTCATTTACATCCCACTATGTATTTTTGAACTGATGTTCATTCTCTTTTAAAAAAAGGAAGACAATATACTTAATTTCAGTCATTTGAATATACTACTGTACAAAGAGAGTAATTATCAGAATTCGTACGAAAGATTAAAAATTCAATTTTTTATTAGTTATATCATAATGCACTTCCATTCCCTGCGTATTTAACTCAATAATGACAATTTTACCCGTTTAATGTGCACATTTCAATCATAATTTTCATATCATTTATTAAAATTGTAAATAAGCATTAAAATGTATGTAATAGCGTGTGTAGAATTTTAAAAGACATTAATTTGAATTCATGTATCATAATCATTGAAATTTCATACTATTGAACGTGTTCTATTTATTTCTGTTGATATTTAACACTTAAATATACGTAAAAGAAAAGGAAAATTATTAAAAAATGTGACACAGCTGGGCCTTTAAAACTAACAAGTAGTTTTTTATTATTGCTTGAATAAACTGAAAAGACTTCGTTCTATAAATAAGGAACTAATTTATTTCCCACTTAAAATGAGTTTAATTTATAATATGTGCAAAAGTTGTATGCAAATACAGAGAGAAAACTAATCACATTTCATAAGTTAAATGAATAATGTGACATAAAATATTTTAGAAAATATTTAAAAAGCATATAAAACAAGATTTTACTTAATGGAATACAAATATTTTGTAAAAATAAAATTATTCAAAAAAGTGATAAATTTGTCAATGTATAGAATTGAATTTTGTGATTTAAATATATTTTAGTTTTAAGAAGAGAGCAAGCTATAAATTACATAAAAGTGCCATGCTTCAATAAATTTCTGATAATGACGTAGTAGAACAGTCATTAGTAATTATAAAAAAAAAATTTCAAGTATGTAGAACCTTAATGTTACAATAAAAAAGATGATTTGTCCAACCGTAATCAAGAATGAATTAAGATGAATAAAAATTTTTTCGAATGTTATAAATTTCCCTTTTTCCTGACTCTTAATTTGAAACTAATAAGCACACATAATTCCTAAGAAATTCGGTCATAGCACAATCAATTAATAATGTAAATAATTGTTCTAAAACTTTCTCTCATATTAGATCAATAAAAAAGTCACGACTGTTGGATAAACATAGTCAGCACTCATGCGAAGTTTTTACAAATTTTGACTCAATTTTTTCATCTTATCAATTGTTGATTTACATTTTATGTATAAAAAAATTGAATTGAAATGAACAGCTCTTTTAATTTTGACTTATTCTAGGATGGCAAACACAATAATAATGAAAGTATCCGAATTTTCAATCCATACCCACATGGAAATACTGAGGACCAATTTGGTTTGAAATGCAACTTCTTTCTAATATTCCTCGTAAATTTCTGATGGTATCCGGTCTCTCTTTTAATTTGAAATTTATTGAGTTATATTAATTTATGGTTTCAAAATTTATGAATTGTATGATCCAAAATTACCCATTAGAAAAAACTTACTTGCATATGATTCAAAACAAGCATGAGAGTTTGCTTAGGAATCTAAAAAGAAAGATAAATATTTTCAGTCAAAATAAAAAATATGCTTTATCGATTGGAACATTCATATCATATACATCAATATACTACTGTTTGTGTACTTATATCCCTAGAGAAGGAAATTTCCTTTCAATCATTATGTTAAACTTTCTGTAACAATAAAAATTTGTTCCACTCAAGATCAAATTATTTATATACAACCCTTTCCCAAAATATTAATTTAAATTGATTATTTATGGAAAGGAAGTAATTATTTCGATTTTTGTGATAAAAAAAATTCTAATTTATTTTAAATTTCATAAATGTAAAATAGAGAAGATTACAGTAAAAATATTACATTCGAGATATAGATATATGTGTTGTAAGAGAGACTATTTTTTTCGTTTCATACATGTTTTATGCAGTTTATTATTCTTTTCATTGCATTGATTTCTTATATGTGTTCATTTTTTCTTCCTTTTCCATTTTCTTAACATTTTTTTTCTTTTCTTTTAAAATATAAGATTCAAAACAAGCATTTTCATATATATATTTTGCATAAATATTATATAAATTCAACCTATTTTTATTCACAAACTAGCTCAATATAATAATGTTATGTTAGTAAATGAACAAAGAAAAACTTGTTTATAATCCATTTAGGAAAACCGTTGCCAAGAATAACAAGAAACAAAACACTCAATTCATTTAATCAGTGATTGTATTTTTCTATCCAATCTAAAAGACTTACTGGAAAAATGCGAAGCCCAAACAGAAAAGGATTATCTTTATTAAAGTCTGCCTTCTATAAGACTTATCCAGTTTAATCCGAACAAATAAAAAATTATATTTCTAAAAAGAAAGTTGTGGCTTACTAAAGAAATTCGTGGGATGTAATTTTCACATGTATTGATTAAATGCAATCGTAAGGGCTTAAAACAAAGTTTGATTTTGACTTTATCAACAAGTAATGTATTTTTAATTCTTGTCTTGTAATTAATTGTATTGCTTAAAGTAATTTATTTGTTAAATAAAATATATGAAACTTCTCGCCTTAACAGTAAAATAATGTTAGTGATATGTTTTGTGATGGGATTCTTAAGAAAAAAATATTTTTTTAAGAAATTAAGTGTCATTAAAAAATAGACGAGTTAACTTATTAATTGAAATAATAAATTACACAAGTTATTAATAAAATATTTAATTTACAACACGTTATTAAATGGGTACATAACTAAAATAAAACAAATAAATAAGAAAAATAGAAACTAATTTTTTTGAAAAAATCATTAGAAATAATTTAAAAAGATATCAATTAAAAATAGGGAAGGTTGCAACAAATGTTTTGAAAATAGCTATTAAAAGTAAATCAATTCAAAATTACACATTGATTATAATTTCATTATTAATAGATCAATTAAAAATTAGCAAATCCATTGTATTTGTCAATAATAAATTTATGTAGAAATGGATTTTCCAATCGGTTTGAAACTCAAAATGATGATTCCTGTTTTCATAATAAGCAATTTATTTGAGTTTGGCAAAGCGATTTCCAAATTTTCTTTTTGAGACACGAACAAAAATATTGCGATAAAAATTAGGAGTAGTTAAAATATTTTTTTCTGACAAAGAACAAGTAATAAAAACATCATTAAAGCTCAATAGAGGTGGTATATAGTTATTATACAAGTCACCTTCATAACATTATAATTTACGAATAAAGATCATAGAAATGAGAAAGTAATTATTACGAAGTTCCTCAAATGCATTAAAATTTAGTTTTGTTGCATAAATATATATTTATTTCACTTTTTAACAAGTAATTACTATTATCTAAGCCATCTTTAAAAATATGAAATAATAGTATTATATATATAAAATAAAGTGTAATTATAAGCATTTTTTCAATTAGCTTACAAGCAAATATATTGTATATTTTCAAACTTTAATGTGAATGGGAACCACTGGTTGCTTAAAGCAACAGTTTTCCTAGCCTGTTTGACTCATAACTGCAATATAGAAAATAAAACAATAAAAGACTGAAATGGCACTTGAGAATTAGTTGCTAAGCGTTTATTGTTTTTTCGACTTTCTGCCACAAAACCGTAACAAGAATGGACAGATGTCGTTGGTCTTGATTGGGGAAACAACAATAAAGAAGGAAAGCAATTTCTTAGAATAAAACCCGTTTCTTCTATTAAGGAATGAGTTACATGTTTACAGCAATTCCAAAGTTTTTTCTGACATATTGCGATATTTCTTAATAAAAAGATTTACAACTCTGAACTTTGCAAAAAATAATGTTTTTCAGGATAAGTGGACAGTTTTATTAAAATCAGATTTATCACAAGTGTGCAAGAAATACAGTTCTGAAAGTATATTTACTTTCGAATTATCATTACGTTTTTAAACTAAAAATCAGTTTAAAAATACAACTTTAGAAGTGAGAATTCACACTTCAGCGCTTACGTTAAAATGTGAGTCTGAATCTTTTACTTTACTTTGAATGTATTTATAGAAGTTTCATTTATTTTTATTTTAAAAAAACTATGATATAATGTTCATTAAAAAACTATTAAAGTGTGTTGTTAAAAGTTATATTGATATATTAAGAATACATATATCAAGATTCAGTTTTATAATTATGTGAATTAAAATGTTGATACCCCATTGAACTTTGCTGAAATTGAAATTAATTAGTCAACAAATTGCCTTTATATTCTTAAGATAATAACAGGATACAATTTCTTATTTCAATACAAAACTTTTTCCATAGAAATTTTATTCAAATTGAGCTATGTACTTGATTAATTGACATTCTGATTGAAGGTAACTAAAAAGAAGATTCGTTGAAAGTAACTTTATTGAAATAACACAAGTTATATAATTAATTTCAGGAAAAAAAAGTTTTCCGTCTGTTCTTTGATCTGATTTTATAGACGATCAATAGATTTTACACTCAGTAAATGATAAAAATGATCCACAAATATGTAAAATATTATATCATAATACTCATTTTATTCAGGAGTAAAACTTTTGTCTTCAGTTTCAGTTAGAATGACTGAAATTCAGACAGTTATCAAATATGATTCCAAAATAAATTAAAACATTCATCTCTAGTGGATTTCAAAGCCTTTTATAGAAAAAAAAATCTATGTATAGGCAAATAGTTAAATTTACTTTCTTGAAAATATGTATGTCATGTAATTTTCTATTCTAAAAGCCACATACAAGCATTCTAGGATACATAAAATTTTTTTTGTAAAATACAATATAGTATTAATTTATTGAACAGGTGAATAAATAAAAATTATAGACAGAGAGAGAAAGAGTGACCGTATTCTTAGACAAATTATAAAATACCTTTTACTTGAAATTGAATATATGGAAAATAAAGTTCTTTTATAGAGTAGAATAATAATACCGTAGAAAAAGGGGATATTTTTGCGTAAAATTTTATTTTCAACACTTCAGCTGTAAAATTTTGTAGGCGTTTTTCTGTGTCGATAAGTATAAAGAATAGCAAAACTATTTATAAATTAAAATTATTTTGCAGAGTTTACCCATGATTTTTTTGCTAAAATTTTTAACATACAGTTATTTTAATTATATATATATATAATGGAAATTCATAACTATCATAAAACTATCATTAAGATAATTAATAACTATAATTAAGATAATTAATAATTATAATTAAGATAATTAATAATTATAATTAAGATAATTAATAATTATAATTAAGACTTTTTCAGCAGGAAGTATTTGGAAACCAAGTAACAGGTACTTTACATATTTGATATGTTTCGTATGTAATCTTTCGTAATAGCTACTCACAATTACATAGACTTAGTATTAAGACTTTAAATAATGGTTTTAGGAGAAAGCACAAAAATCCTGCAAGGTATTAGATAAGATAGGATAACAAATAAATTGATTAGTTTTTAACGTCGTACTAGAAACAATTCGAGGACTATTGGCAACAGACCTCATAATTTGGTTTCTCAGTCAAGTGATGATGACAACACTTGAGCTGGCACCTCTCTCCTAACTTCTATAACCACGACATCGTATGATAAATAGAATCTACTCTACAGACTGTGTTGATGACCTCATTTATGCCTCTAAGTTAAAAAAAATTAGGAAGACGAAACAAAGAGCATTTATATTGAGTTTAATTTTGTCAGTAGAGAATTTGACAATTGTTAAAATTAAAACATTTTAGTGTTGAAAATAATTTACAAATTAACTAAATAATAGAAGTTTTCAAAACAAAACATATTCGATATAGCTTAGAAAGGGATCATTTTAGATATTTCTATGTATTAACTGACACCTTCGTATTAAATGTTTAACAAACTTTTATCACTATAAATAAACTTAGTAAAATATATATACTTGTGTTGCGATTATATATATAGTAATGGATATCATGCATAATATGAGTCTTTAAGCATAAGTTACAATTTTCTAAGAAACTTCTCCGTTCTTAAGATGTCATTGACTAAGATACTAGATGTCAGCTAAACAAATTTTGCGCCAGCACACTAAACCTATAGTTCAAAACAAATAACATATGTACTCATAAAAGAAATATATCCTTAAATTCTTAAAGACTGCTGATGTTGAAAAGTTTGATAAAAATATTTGGAGGGAAATGATTGAGGTATATTTACTTACTCTTAAATCTTTCCACTTAGAAGAAAGAATTTATTTTTAGAATATATGTTACTTTCAACGAAAAGCATGTAAAAGATAGATAGATAGACTTAAAAATTGAAACACAAATCTGTCTTGACAGAGAAATTTAAGATTTACAGAAAAATACTCGCATAAAACACATTTAAAAGCAAACTTAGTCTTTTGAACTCGAAGAGTATTTTGATGAAAAATATAGTAACTTGTTTCGTTTCAAATGAGTTCCTTTTATATCAATGATTTTACGATTACTTCCTTGTGAAAAAAATTATCTTTATTCGTCTCTTTAGAAAAGCAATATTTGTATTTGAGTACGGAAACTTAACTGAATATTTCTTAAATTTCTCGTAACCTTAAAAGTTTTATTTCCTTTTTTCGATGAATTATACTATATACAGAATATTTGAGAAACAAGTAAGAAAAATTAATTCTTAGCTTAGTTATTAACAATAAACAACTCAAATCAAATTGAATTTTTTAAAACCATCTTCTTCAGAAATAAGTAATAATTATCTAACGTGTAAATTTTTTTTCTTTTAACAATTTAAATAAAAAAAAATTGATGTGGTTTTCCTCTTGTACATTATTTATACACTGGTATTCAAAATTAAGAGAGTTTTCTGATTTCTTCGATTATCTCTAGAACTACTGGACTGATTTTAAAGAAATTTGGTTTGTGCATAGGAATGATATAATACTAAAATTAATTTTTGAACAGTTTAAATACACTACGATCATACGTAACACTCATTTTAAGTTAAGGATGATACATCTGTTGCAGAATAGAACAAAAAAATGGGTTAATAGGAGGTATGATGCCCTATTACAGATATGCAGGCCTCGCACCATAATTTTATACTGGAAATAATAGAGTTCATATGAGGTCCTGTGGCAATTGGTAACACTCGTTTAGAAAAGCTGTTTTCAGTTCTTTGGTGGGGGGGGGGGGTTGCAAATTACAGTAACCCTCTTCAGAGCTTCTAAGGTGCTCTATAGGATTGATGTCTGGAGATGTGTCTGGCCAATCCATTAGGCGAATATCCTCGCTTTCCAGAAATTCGTCGACTAGATGAGCTCTATATAGCCTCGCGTTGTCATCCATTAAAGGGAAATCAGGACCAACTGCACCTCTGAGAGGGGCTTCAATACCTCACCCATATACCTCTCAGCAGTCACAGTGCCTCTTTCAAAGACATGGAGATGTGTGATGCTATCCAATATGGCTGGTCAGACCATCAAGCCTCCCTCATCATAATTTTTCGGACATTGAAGGGTAGATAGCGGGTCCCTGGTTCTCTCTACTTGAAGGTGCAGCGAGAATAATTTGTAAGGCTGAACTGAGAATCATCAGTGAAGAGAACGGTTGCCCATCGATCCACACTTCAATCTCTATGATTTTTGCACCATTTTAAGTAGACACTCCTATTCGCAGAACTGAGCGGGACACAAACAGCAGGTGTTCTTGCAAACAGACATCTTATTAAGTCTTCTGGAAATACCCTTGAAACTCGGGTTCCTGTGACTGCATAGAAAGCATGAGAGACCTGAGAAGCTGTAGTTTCCCCCTGTTAAGCCTCGCTATAATAGACAAAAGGCGATCTTCTCTAGCCGTTGTGGCTCTTGGACGACCTTTATCAGGCTTTCTCTTGAAGGATCCTGTATCCTGAAACTGTTTCCATAAGCTGGACACGACATTCGGCATTAAATAAATGCCTTACAAATCTAGAATTGAGACTGGCTTCGTTTAGCTTACCCACCATTCGCCTCCTCATTCCATCATCTAAACGTTGGTAGTTACTACTCAGTTTTACTATTTGAATTTTGTTTTAAGCAATTGCTACAAAAAAGTTCCAAGACCAAATTTAATCACGTTTAACCTAAATATATTCAATTTAATAATTTATCGTTTCCTTTAATTTTAACATTGGAATAGTTTACTATTGTCAATTTTTCGATATTTAATCGTTTACTTTAATTCTTATAGGAGAGGGGGGTACCAGCTCAAGTGTCATCCTCGTCACTAGACCGAGGTTCAAAATTACGAGACAATAGCCCTCGTGTTGCTTCTAGTGCGATGTAAATAAAATCAAACCATAAAACAAATACTTTAATTCTTATATTTAATTCAGCAATTTAATAATAAAGAGAGAGATAAAATTTTAAGAATAACACAAGTAAAAAAAAACTAGTTTTTTGAACACGGGTTTTCTTTCAAACGTCACACTTTGCGTGACATAATTTTTTACTCCTTAAATTTTAAAATTAAAATGGAACGTTGAGTCAAATTGAATTTCTTCAATAATAATTAGCTTTATTTTATTACATTATTTGACGTTTATTAAACGTATCATCTAAAATAAATATGTGTAAAATGTTTCGTCTCAATTAAGCATTATGTTAATCAATTAACCTATGTGTAATTAAAATTGAAGTAAACGATAAATTATGTTATTAAATTGAATATATTTAAGCTAAATATAATTATGATTACAGCAAACGATACATGTTATGATATTGAATATTATATCAGCTACATGTAATTAAAATTAATGCAAACGATAAATTATTAAAAAACAGATTTGACGACCATTTGGGAACTTGGTGAGAAACTAAGCGTAAAATTTAATTCTTTAAATGGTTAGATTTAATCAATTAATTTTTATTAATTATAATTAAATTATTGTATTGTCATCCGAAACATTTGTGTATAGAAAGCTAAATTGAGCGCTGTAAAATTGAGAAAAAACTTTTGAAGTTTTTAACCAGACAAAGTTATAACGAGTTCAAGAAAACCCCTTAAAAAGCACTCCTTAGGAGCTGAATCTGTTCTTTGCAAGACTTTGCATGTAACTTTTTTTAAATTTTTTTTTGAAATTACTTTTATAGAATCAAACATTTCCAAGTCTTATATGCAGAATGTAATTACAGTAATCGACGAATTGCAAATTTGTCAAATGAAGGCCTGTACTTACATTTGCTACAAAACTTGAAATTCATACAATTGTAACATAATGAAAGATAAATTGGTGTTTGATAATTTTATGCATTAGTATTCTCTGCTCATTTTTCTTTGTAACGCATAATTATTTCTTAAGATTTCTGTTAGTTCGTGTAATATGAATAGTTGAAATATACCTTTTCTATTATTCAAGAGCTTATATGTTTTTGTTTGATATATATTTTGAACGTAATTCATGAATGAATATTGAAAAAAACATATCTTTTGGAACTTCTAATCCTGTAGTATTTATGAAAATCTCATATCACACAAAACGTCTGACCAAATGTGGATGACATAAAATAAAACAAATCAAAATATTTAAAGTTTATAAATGCTCTTGTGGAAACGGATGAGCAATATAGTGAAATGAAATTTCACTTTAATACAAGAATCTAAGCTGAGTTAAAGATATTCTTAACTTTCTTTTCTTTACTCAAAAGGAATTGGAATAACACCATAGGGAATAACACCATAGTTAATTGCCTTATACAGATTAAGTATTTTAATATGAATTTTAAATTATTCCTTACACTTAAGTTACATATGTATCAAAATTATTTAATACAACAAAATTCAAGCGTTCTTTCATTACGTCGAAGTGCATTGCTATGTTTATCATATCGGATGTATATCCTAATTAGAATAAGTAGCATGTTTTTTGAATAGAGTCTGAAATTATGTTCTAAATTCAACTTCAAGTTAGTAAAAATGAAATCACAAAATTGTGTTGAAGAAAAACAAATTGTAAATTTATTTTGTAAGCTCAAAAACATTATCTTAGTTTTAATTTTAATTACCTGACTGAAGAGAACATATTCGCCTCCATTAATTAAAATATGTAATGCATTGTTTAACGTACATATTACGTTAACAGAAAGCATATTGCAAACAATATTCTAAATGTAAGCAACTCTTAAAATAAATGAAAAATATTTTATAATCTTAAAAGTCATCTTTCAATATCTTAAAAACAAATAGAATCACGGGGTCTTGCACTTCTCTGTATTTCAACCCAGTTACTATCAGTTACGGTCAGCATGGTGATATATTGTTCCAAACCAATATGTAGAGTATTTTCAAATAATTATTGATAGTATCTTGGTTTAACTTATGATGATATCGTTGACAAATAACTGGACTTCAACCCAATTTTTTGTCATTTCATTGCTCCCAGTGCTGAAATATCTGAAAGATACTAGAAATACTTTAACATTTGTATAAGCCAAAGTCTTCTCAAGGATTGTCGGTCTTGAAGAATGGGTTGCTACACTGAGAGACCTACAAATGTTTTTAAAAAATATCGCCATTGTTTTGAAGCTCACCATTAACAAAAGCGAAAAAAAGGAAGAAGAAAACAACAACATAATTTATATGAATGATCGTAAGTGATATAAATGAAAGTGTATAAAACAATTGTTCTTATTGTTTCTCAAGAATTGAGCTTATGTATAGCAATCGGTTGACACTACGAATTTCTCACTTTTAAAAGTTCTGTGAATTTACTATGTTGTTTTTTCTTCTATTGTTGGTACTTAACTGTTTCTGGTCATGTCCAGGAGATGCTATTTACCCTATTCCTTAAGATAGTGGGTTATTACAGGGATAAGGCTACACATCTTAATGAGCTTCATACTGTGGTCCAAACCTCTAGAATCAATATGAATGCGAACATTTAGAATAAAATATTCCTGTTCCAGGTTTCCGACAAATTACAATACATGCAAAACCTTTTTATTGTATACCTATCTAGCTTTTTTAAACTCGAAGAAAGAAATATGCTTATGTGTGTAAGTCCATTTTAGATCATTATATCATAGACCAGATGTCAATATCTTTACTTTACGCTCAGATGACTACACACATAAATCTACATGTTAAACGATCTCTTATGTATGTCCCTCTCCTTTCAATCTACGATACAAGAGGGATGGCTTATGTTTGGCAAGAAAATATGTTACCTGCACCAAGTAGTATTGGGCTCTTTAATTTTCTCAAAGAAATCACTGTTTATTTTGGAGAGGGATTCGGGCAATATACTGATTTGGAGAGAATAACATAATCAATGGACACTTCTAATCTGGTATTGGTTAAAGATACTGAAGAATTATAGGAACTTATAAACTCTGACTGCTGTGAAATATTGGGTCGAGATCCTTGCTCATTATGCCTCTCCATTATATGGAGTAACTGGAGGTGAAATTATCTTGATGAATGATAATTCCCTACCTCGCCTATATATACTTGTTGTTGATTATAATCTACGTTTGGAGCAAATGTAATAGCTAACTTTATCTCCATACCATAATCTAATACAGCATCTTTGACACTAAGCAGACTGGCTGCTAAGAAATGTGGAGACCACCTTAGCAAACTGGCTGCTGCTCAGATTTCACGTTCTTTAAATGAATTAGAATGAGATTTGCTTCACTTACTGAAGTTACTTTGTTTTCCAGTATCCCACAACGTTACTGACAACTTGCAAACTTGATACCGGGAACGCATTACGTTTGAGGACAAATACATTCTTGTTCAAAACATTTATTTTATTTTTGAAATGAATTTTGTGATCTATTTTTTAATTAAAAAGTGAACTTATGCATACATGAAAAATGGTTTTTTGTAAATAATGGTAAAGTTAAAATTATGTGAGATTCAATACATATTTGTTTAAACACAATTCTTCCAAATCTTATGTTTTGTCATCAAACGCAAAAGATCAGTCGGATCTTAAAATTAGGGATCAGTATATTTTAAAACATTACTGTAGACCCTTTCCTGTTTAAAGAGGCATATGGACACATGAAGAAGCATATAGAACGCAATAATTTCTTCTTTTAACTAAACCATCATTATTTAAGGACAAACGTTCCGTCCTACTCCTCGTTACAGTGTTCTCGCTCTCTCTATCTGATGCAAATAAAAATCATGAAACTGTTGCTACTCAAGAAAGCGCCATCTAATGGCGCTTTCTTGATCTATTGGCACTGTTAAAAGTACGATGCTTCTTCACTTGAAATTACACTTATTTTTTTAGAATTCAAAAATGTAAAAATGTACGAGCTCATGATAGATGTAAAGATAATACAAAAAAGCGAGTAAATTTCGCTGTTTGATTTTAGTTTTTGAGTCATATGACATGAAACATTTCAAAATATGTATATTTCTCGCAACTGATTCTTAATGAGTTTGAGTATATCCAAAGACAATTTTGCGATAGAAACTACCGCACGTTAAATGTTTAGCGATTTCCAATCCTTATGTTGGTGACGTAAAGATGTGAAGAATAAAATTCCTCCAGAAACGTCAACCTTGTACTTTGCTCTTGGATCAAAATTTAGAGAGTTAGTCAGAACAAGATTCATTCAATGAACGAAAAACTAGTAAAAATAATTTAGATAATTTAAGCAACATAAATTATGAGTGCCTTAGATATTCAAAATACATGTATGTGAATCAGTATTCTTTTTCATTATCTTAAGCTGACACCTAAACAAGTTACAACAACAACTTGTCAACTGGGTTGTCCCTCTTGGCTTAGTTGCTAAGAAAACTGCACAGAGACCGGATAAGTTTTCTTCGGTCCCGAAAATTGTGAAGCTTCGAATCACCACCGACACTGAAACTGATCTCCCCCTCAAGGGGTTAGAATAACTTCTCTCGATGTGGTGGAACAAACATCCCGAAGCTGAAAATGTATAAGATATGCTATTTATTTTAAGGCTTCATACTGAGAGAAAAATATTTTTCTTTTTATCTTGAAGCATGGTTTAAGTAAAATAAATAATGTAAGTTTGTATTTTAAACGTGCATCTAATTATACTATGTCTCTTATTTAGGATATTTTTTTCTTTCCCAAATTTTAAGTTTCTTGACTACTTCGTTGGTGTTAGAGAAATTACGTACATATGCTAATGTACCATTTAAAAAGAAGTGCCAGTTAAAAGGATAATTTTTTAAGAAATTAACCTTAGAGTATTTAATAATCGATTGTATGTGTTCCATAGGAAAGAACATTTCCAAAAATATATAATAAAATTTTACTACATAGTTAACGAGAGTTTTAACGATATTCCTTCAGGGTACACCAGATTGACAAAGAAGTACAGAATAAAAAAATAAGTGCCCCAATTTCAACAAGCTTGTTCAGAAGGGAAAAAAACCTTAAAACTGGTAGTAATGATCGAGAAAAGAAAGAACTTAAGTAAACTAGAAAATGTGAAGTACCTCACATCCTGGCGGAACCATTAATTTTAAAGGATATTAATTAATCAGAGATGTCCTACTTTAAATTAACGCAAAATTCTTGCTTATCAAGAGAAGCAATTAAAGCCTCTACTCGCTAGATATTGTGCCTAGGCAAACATCATTATACAATCCAAGTTCTTAAAAGCGTCCAGTTTTTAAATTAATCAACACACTTGATAAAAATAAAGAAAATATTTTTAGAAATGCGTTTTCTAAAGGAATTTTTCATTTTATTTTAAGCAAAATAAGATTAAAATATTATAATACGGTTTTAAGGGCTTTTATTTCTATAAGCTTTTCGTATTTACTAATTTTTTAAATTTATTTTCTTCATCTTTAGTAAATCTTAACTTTTATCTTTTTTTAAAAGTTAATCTCGAAAGATTGCTCGGTAGAATTCCCAAACAAGATTTTCTATTTGTTGATGAAATTAAAGATAATTTATTAAATAATTTTCAGTGATATTTTTCAGTCAAATGAGTTTGTTTTCATAACAATATTTCCTATTAATTATTCATGGAATAAAAAAAAAGGATAAAAATCACTAGTAAGCCATATTATTCGTCAACCAAAATTCTTGTTAATTAGCGAATTTTAGCATGCAATTCAAATAATTTACTTTTCAATTACAGTGCTAGTGTTGAATATTTTAAGTGGTGCTTTTCTTGGCTTGTTAAAGGGACAATTAAAGTTGTCAAAATTTCAAAGAAATTCGGTGATACTTTTGCGTTTATAATTATAATTGATATACTATATTAATACGAGTACATAAGTTGTTTGGTTCTTATATTATTGTATCATTTAATTGAAAATTTACTTAATTAAATGTAATAATATTTTTTCAAACATTTTAGTGTGTTGATATATGAAATTTATTACAACTATTAGATTTGAATACAAAAAAGTGATTTTCAATTTGAAAAATGCAGTTATTATGTAATAATATACATAATATTAAAACAATCCGGAATATCCTCAACAGTACCTGCTTTATTAGATCTACAAAATCCAGGTAAGAAAGATCATTGTATTTTTTGAGATAAATCGCATCCTAGTGAAAGATGTTTTTTTGGCCACGAAAATGACTTTAACAACGAAACAAAAATTATTGTTAGAAAAGGGTGCATGTTTTTCTAGTTTAAAAATAGCTCATCATATAAGTAAATTTTGCAATGTTAAAAATCAATTGAAATGCCCTCAATGTAATAACCACCATTTTGAATTAATGTGTTCCCAACTAAGAAAAACTAATGACCCCAAAAGTTGTTTTCCGAAATCTGAGAATGCTCTTTCTAATAGCAGAAGCGAAACAGTCTTTTTGCGAACTCAGTGCGTTTTATTTCGTCCCAAGGTCAAGATAAAATTATCCTTGCAGTTATTGACTCTGGCTCACAAAGTAGTTATGTAATCGAGAAAATTATGACTCAGTTTGATGCTTTTCCTCTTCGAACGGAGACTTTGATTCATGCTTTGTTCGTGTGGGGGGAATAAAACCGATCCAAAAAATCATAAAGTACTTGCAGTCGAGGTCACTAGTTTAAACAGAGTTTTTTTTGTGTGGTTTTGAAGCTTTCTATGAAAAAAAGACGTGGTTTCATTCCGAAGATTAAGAATAATGAGATTTTTAATGAATTAATAGATTTTGTCGATTTTTTTCCGAAAAGAAACGGAAATTAATCATTTATTAAGTACTGATGCTGTAGGAAAATTATTGACATTAAATATTGTAGTATTACAATCTGGCTTAAAGGCCGTAGAAACGAAACTTGCATGGAAGGTGTTGAAAAGGATCGTGCAGAATAGATAATTTACTCTCATTATCTAAACATTCCATGTCATTACCAGCGAATAAGTTTTGGGAACTTAAAGCTACAGGATTATCATGCGAAATTGAAAAAGTGAAAATTGATCTTAATTTAAAGGATTTTATTGGTAAAATTAAAATTCTTTCGGATGGAAGATGTGAGGTATAACTCCCGTGGAAACTTGATTCTTCGAATTTACGCAGTAATAAATATTTCCGACGAAAAAGACACGAAACAATTATTAACAGATTCATAAACGGGGAATTTTTTTTATGATATTTTCGAGAGTGAGAAATGTTGAATATTATTAAACGTGTTCCAGATTCTAAGATGAATACAGCATGGTATTATACATCGCAATGGCCTGTGATTAAAATTGATAGCTGAACTACACAAATTCGGTCTGTATTTGATGCTTCTGCCTCTGAGAAAGGGCAATGAATGAATGTTAATTTTTGGGAACGAATTTAATAGAATTAATACCTGATATTGTCGATCGATTTAGAATGTATCCCATTGGATTAAATGCGGATATAAAAAAGGCTTTTCTGATGTTGTCTGTCACTCCTAAAGACAGAGACTTTCTTCGATTTGTCTTCCCTTGTAATGATGAATTAATTTATAGGCATTGTCGAGTTATATTTGGTGTTTCTTTGAGTCCCTTTTTTATTGAATGCAATAGTTATGCAATGTTGGACAATTGTACTGAATTTTATGATGTTGTTCAGAAATGTATATGTTTTTTTTAATCGATAATTGTTAAATAGGAGTACATATTGTTGCAGAAGCTGAGACTTTAGTTGATAAAGCACAACTTATAATCTTTATAGGATTTTTTTAATTTGAGGGGTTGGGAGAGCAATATAAAGTGTAAACATACAAGTAGGGATTCTGGAGATACTTCGTCTTTGGGAATAATTTGAAATTTAGATGAGGATACATTTAATAGTCAAATAGATTTTGAAATTTAATCACGGGGAACTAAGATAAATGAGAGGCTAATTTTGTCTACTGTACAAAAATAATATGATCTTATTGGTGTGCTGACTCATACTGCACTACTCCCTAAGCTCATTATACAAGATTTATGGAAATCTCACTTTTCTAGGTATGAGGAATTGCCTCCTTCTTTTGGTGATGGTTTCTCTAAATGGTTAAATGAAATGTATTTATTGAAAATGTACATTTGCCACTGTTTATGAATTTTAATGAAACATCTGAATTGCATATATTTGCAGATCCATGTAAGAGGGCATTTGTTACGTGTGTCTTCATTAGATCTAAGGTAGGAAGTGTAAGTAAAGTGACATTCATTCGCGCCCTAAAATAGAGTGACTCATTTAAGACCTTTGAGCATTTTAAGATTTGAATTGATGTTTTGTTGCATCGGAGCAAGACATGTTAATTCTGTTATAAGGGCGCTAAGGGTTGCAAGCATTAAAGTCACACTCTGGTGGGATACCACCGTTGATTTGTAGTGGATTAAAGAATTTGGAGAATGGGGTTGGTTTTCGTTGCAAATAGCTTTAAAGAGATTACAGAGCTAACATGGAGTTTTTCAAGGCTTCATGTACCAGGAAATACGTATGAATATTGCAGACCTTTTATCACGCGTATGTACTACTATCAAACAAATGTTAAATTCTAAATGGTGGGAGTTTCAACTTGATTGAAAGAAAATCTGGAATCCTGGCCTGTTAGTGAAGTTAGATTTCAACCCAGTAAAGAAATATCTAAAAGGAGAAAGGGCAAAATTGTAAATATCAATTTATCAAATGACATCCCCCCTTGGTGAGCAGAAAGATTCTCTGATTATGATAAAATGATCTGAGTATTTGCTTGGATATTAAGATTTATAAATAATTGTATATTAATTATTGAAAAATGTTAAAACAATGAACTCTCACAATACGAGGTTGAAAATTCTGAAAAGAGTTCATTTGTTTAGCTCAAAGTCAATATCTTTCTAATGCAAACTTCTTAAATTCTGTTGTAACTTTTGTAATAATATTGTTATTCTTAGAGTAAAAACTAAAATAAGTAACCGAGATGATTAAAGATCTTTTTTGTACCCAATTTTGTTACCCGATAAATGCGAGTTCACTAAATTGTTAATTAAAAATGTACATAAGAAAAAACGTCATACTGGAATCCAAATGATGCACAATCTGTTGCAGAAGAAGTTTTGGATAATCAGAGGTAGAAGAGCTATCAAAAATGGTTTTTACAATTGTATTGATTGTAACCACTATAAGGCTAAATCTATGTCAATTGAACCAACTCCTCTGCCACCAGACAGTGCAACTGACTATTCGCCTATCAAAATTGGGAATTGAATTAGCAGGGCAATTGTTTTTGAAAAATAAATCTAAAGCGGGGATGATTCTGTTACTTGTTAATTAAAAATGTACATAAGAAACTTAAATTCTGTTACTTGTTAATTAAAAATGTCCATTCACCTTGAAGTTGTTAATTCCCTTTCTTTTGCCCTTAGACGGTTTATGACTAGACGTGGGGGGACCACGAACGATTTATTGTGGTAATGGGACTAATATATGGGTTCTTCTAATGATCTATCAAAATTAAATTGGTGTAAAGTCCAAAAACAGACCAGAACTTCTAAAATATTTTATAAATTTATTTCACCAATCGCGGCTTGGAGGAATGGCTGGTGGGAGAGGTTGGTGCTCACCATAAAGGATTTATTAAGGCCTTACTTAAGGTAAATCTGTGTTATCCCGCGAAGAACTGTATACCTTAATTTGTTATTGTGAATCAATTATTAACTGTAGACGCTTATCATATGTATCAGAAAAACGAGAAAATTTTATTCATCTTACCCCCAGCATGGTCCCTATCGAGAACAGAAGTTCTAACACTTATAATATGGAAGATTAGAATTTGAGGAGTCTGATCAAAAGAATTAAATATCGTAGTAAACTATTAAAGGACTTACGTCAGCATTTTAGGAAAGAATATATTAGACAACTCGTACAAAAACATAATGAAAACAATCCTGTAACCATGAAATTGGAGAAATAGTTTTAGTCGATGATAATAAAAAACAATTGGCTTGGTCCTTGGCAAAAATTTATTTGATAACAGGGCGCAATGGGAAGATTCGCACAGTTAAACTTAAAACGCCGCATGAGACAGTTTTACACTCTATACAGCGTATCTACCCATTAGAAATTTATTCAAAAGAATCTGTTGATAAGGAACTAGGTATAGAATAATCTAATTCTAATAATGTGACTGATAATGAAAACAATGTAACATCTGCTCATACTGAGATAGTGAGAAAATTTACATCCTCTGGAAGGCCTGCGAAAGCCCCTACTAGACTATCTTTTTAATAATTGTTATACACATGAGACTCTTTCGGAGTCTCAAGGGGGGATGTTAGGAAACGAAGTGAAATAACTGTCGCTGCGCAGCTGTGCTGTGACATCAGCCTAAGAGCAGACTCTCACTCACGAATGCAAATAGAACGACTTGCGCACTCGGTGATAGCTGTGTGTTGTGCCGTCCTTTATGAATAAAATATATGTTTGCTAAAATATTTTTGGAATTATTTCTAACCAAGTACCCAGTATCTGGTAGTACTCATAAGTAAATCCAAATCTACTTTTAAATGAATTTTTTTTTTTACTTCGTATTAGAACACTAGTATAGATAAAAAAAAATTCTTACAACATTATAAATCTCTTATTATTCCTTGAGAAGTACTTTGAAATTTTAAATTCGGGGAAAATAAATTAATATCACCAGAAAATTCTATTTTCAAAAATTTCAACGTTATAAGTTTTCTTAATTCTTATTGCTTTGATGATGGTAATATTTCATTTTTCTATATTTTTCTTCAAGAATAACACATTCTAATAAAATTGGTTGATACTTTTTCTTGAAACTTCACGAAATAATATCATCAACACCAAATGACAAAATTTTAAACAAATCGAATGATAGCAAAATTTATATGTAATGAGATATTCTCTTAGAAAATGTGACTTGAGTCTTAATGTGCTTTTATTTTCTTTGTTCTTATGGTTGATATCACATTAGATATTGTCATATAAATTTTCATTGCATATTTTTTGCATACATTTATTGTATTTAGATATTTTCTATTAAAATATATAATTACCAGTTCAGTTATGATTGAAATAAAATTATTCCAACGTAATTGGATTCAACTGTGAAACAATTAATAGTGCTAATTTAATCTCTATGTATATTGTTTTTATACATTATAATGGGAGTCTCTGAAGAATCAAAACAAAACTTTCTCATAATTATCAAAATCCATAAGCTAATATTTTGACTTATAAAAATTGAAACACCAAGAAAAACCAATTTTTAATCTGAAAACGAAGAACCGTTTTCTACAATGCTGCCTTCCAATCCATTAGTATCAGCTTCAAAATGAGAATCACCAGCGAGATATTAACCAGTGAAATCTCAGATAACTATGCTCAATAAATGATACATTAAGTAAATAGGATATCAAGGCTGAATTTTTATATGTTGTTCTGAAACGAGTCTAGAAAAAAATTATAAATGTAGGAACAGAGCAATGAAATTAAGCATGAAAGACAGAAAGTCCACTACTGAATCTTAATTTATTGAAAGAAGCGTATGACAATGAATTTTCGTCATGTGCACGTGCTTTTGAGAGGTTAAGGTGTTTTCAAGATGGCCGAGAAGATGTTGAAGAAGATTCCCTTTTGTGTTGCCCTTCCATGCCAAAATCGGATATTAATATCGAAAATTTAGATGATCAGGTTTGATCTGACCATCAATTAAATTTTCATACTGTTGCTGGGATTGTAGGAATTGATAAAGATTCCGTACGGTAAAATTTTACTTAACAATTTTAACATCAAAAAAGTATGTACCCAAATGGTGCATAACATACTTACATTTAAACAAAAAGAAGTTCGCAAAAATATACAACATCCCAGTGTTGACTACCTGCCTTAATCCCTAGATCATACGCCATCTGACTTCTATCTGTTTTCTCAGATAATATCTGCATTAAAATGAACAAGATTTGAGTCCGTTAAAGCTGGGGAAGAGAAAGCGGCATTCATCCTGAAGGAGCTGAAAGAAGAAAAATTTCAGCACTGTTTCGAACAATGGTAGGTACGCATAGAGCATTGTAGGTATAGAGGAGGAATATATATTGAAGGTGAAAGTTAGTAAATATGTATGAAATGAAAACGAAATATCTTGCAGCATTAGTCTCGTTACTTAATACAAAACCTTGTATTATTATTTTCTAAAATAATCCGTGATGTCTAGTTATATTTCAAACCTTCAGGCTTGGTAGTCTTTCAGTACGACGTCGGATAACATATTTTGGAATATGGCGTTTACCGGTAGAATAACCTTTACATTTAAGTCCCAGCTGAGCCTCTAAAATAAACAGAAGTAAAAAAATTAAACTTAAGACATTTTTAACGAGCAAATTAATGTGATCTTATACGACTGTAAAGGAATGAGCAATGCTTCAATGAACTCGCAGAATACAAATAAATGATGTTTACAATTCATGAACGTCATTACACGTCTAATGAAGATACAGCTATCACTGTATAGAAAACTCAAGTAAAATTTATCCAGAAAAATGATTTACTGCCAATTGCTTCCTGGTGTTTATGTTGTAAAGTCATTTGAAGTAGCAAACACTGATGTTTGAACGTGACAGAAATATACAAAGAAATTCTTTCCCACAGACTACTATAATACCACAGAACATGGTTCCCATTCAAACTCCACAACTTGCTTATATAGCACTCTTATAGTCATAAATGACTTTGGATTTTTTATGAAGTTCTTACAATTATAGTATACTTTCTATGTTCCGTTAAAACTCTCTATTTATATGGTTAAAGTTGCAGTTCTGTAAGCATCGCTCAGCCCAAGTATGTACAGGACTATGAAATTTCAGTCATTTGAATTAATACCCGAATTTTAAATTGATTTCAATTTCAGCGCACTCGGTTGATTATTTAATAGAGTTGCAACATTTACATACAATAGAACATTACAAAAGAAACTAAAATCAACCTTCACACTGTATATAGTAAATATTACTACATATTATGTAGATAGCGTGATTTAATTTAATGAAAAATTCTTAATGAGTTTAAATATTTTTGCAAATACTTTTGCAGATTAAATCACATTTAAATTGTTGACAAATGCATAACTATTTTGTTACTCTTAATATTAAATAATTATTTTAATAAAGTTGTTTCTTTTAGTTAGTACTTTTCATTAACTTATACATTATCATATTAAGCTATATATACTTATGTATTTTTACTTCAAAGTACTTAGTATACTGAGGCGTAATTTGTTGCTATGTATTACAATGTAATTTCGATAACAAAAACATTTCATTTCCAAATTCTATAAATAAGTATATACATAATGGATGGCAGGTTTTATTTCAAGCAATAATTGCTCATTTCATTTTGAAACATGCTGTTTTTTTCCAAACACAATAATTTACATTCTGGTTATATATTTAGAATCCTATTTTTTCAATGCAGCTCTGTGAAGCTATAGAAACTTTTAGCATATTCACTTTTCACCTCGTGAATTGTTCCGTCGAGTTCTGAATTCATCAATACTCCTCGTGAGGAACAGTGGAAACTGTTTTAAATAAATTTGAACTGTGTTTCGAAATACTGACGTGGCTTGATGTGTAAGTGACATGTACAAAATGCCGTTTCAATAGTCAATATAATTTTCTAAAGGGGTCTCAAAATTACTGGACCCATCTCCAATGACAATTACATCCCTCTTGCCTTATTGCATTGAACATTAGATTTATGACTTCCAAAATTCAGAAGATATTCATGCGGAGCTACCGCATTTCAATTTTTAAGCTATGAATTCAAATATTTACTACAGTTAATAATTAATAAGGCCAAAGTGATCATATAGTGGGTGATATAAACTCCGATAATCGAATAGAATAAATAACAAATTAATCAATTAGAAGACTATCATTTGGTACATTCATTAAATTTATTAAGACAACTAGATTTAAAATCAACAGTTACACAACTGATATCGACATACCTGGGATAAGATACGAGGTACCCTGCTGTAGATACTATGATGGATGAAAGTGTATGTGTCGTGATTGTGACAAATATCCGAGGAGAAGGGTGAACCCAGTGTGTTGAAATCATGTGTCTGTGTCACATCTTGGTGAACTTATTTAAATGCATCACCGAGAGGAATATAGGATCCCTACAAAGAGAGAGAAAATGACCTGTCCGCCCGAAGGAATGGATAACATTTCTCAGCATAAAGTATTCTTTGACATTTTGTGCGTCCTTCAGCTGTAAATTCAAAGAGTTAAAGAAGGATGATTCTAAATTAAAAGTCTCATCCCCGTGGTCATGGGGACCACATATGAATATGATAAAATTGTTCAATGAGAAGTGGACTACGATTTTAACTGATGTATTTTAATTACAAAATTTTTAATATTGGAAGAATAACTTTCAATTTTTATTCACAAAAAGTATAACGTAAAGTAGCAAATGAGCGTTATGCTAAGACTTACAATTTCCTTTTTATTATATATTTCAAATTCCGAACATATTATTAAACCTTATTATTTCTAGCATTTAGTGCAAAATGTTTTGATGGCGTTGCTTTAAATTTTGAAATGTTTAACTCTGAGAAGGAACATATATTCCAGGAAATGTTTCACAATTCTACGAGTATAAGCAATTGTTTAGAAATGCAAAGCAATATTCCTTCTAATGAGAGATGATGTTTAGTATTTAATCGAAGAGTTGATTAAGGGAATAGAGAATGATATGTTATTACATGTGTCCAACAAGATGTCCTGATATGAATATACAAGTACTACTCGAAATGTTGCTCGAATATTACATACAAATGAATGATTTACACAAGATCTATAACTTACTGTATTTGAAAATAATTCAAATTGTTCGAACACTTACAAAGATTTCTATGCACATACTTTTCCACTACAAAAAGTAATGGATACTTGACTGCGATCTCATTTGAAAAAAAAACCATATAAGACCATTTTAATAAAGATTTTATTTTTAAGCTTATTTACTTCGAGTAATTGAAATGTTTAAGCAGTTAAATTCTTATTTAGCTTTGAAAGTTTCACATAGATAACAATCAAAAAATATTTATAGTTAGTAAAATCGGTTGTATCTAAGCTTTTTTAATTGAATAAATGTGTGGAATGTAATTGAAATTGATATAGATTTTCAGTTTCATTTATATACTCACTAAATTGTTCAGTATAAAATTGAAAAATGGCATATTGCCATATATTCTGGTAGTATTCTCCCTATATCAGTGTCAATGTCTATAAATGGCGTTCAATTATGGAAGATTCTAATCCTCATCATAATTCTGGTTTCCAAATTTTTTTATATGACTGTATGCTGTTTAATTAAAATTCAAGGGCATTAAACAAAGCTGATAAACGTTTCAAAAGTATTAAAGTATGATTCATTGTATTAACATTATTTTTATCATTTATATAATATATAATATTTTAATTTTTTTGTCTGGAATGAAATATTTATCTGAATTTTTATTATCTATTTTCTAGACATTTTATTTAAAATATTTTTTTTTAAATTTATAAATTGTGTTATAATACCGAGAGTAACATTTATAAATTTTGGGATAATTATTTTAAAACAAAATGTATTTAAGCTTTACTTTAAATCAATTTTTGTAATTTAAAAAAAAAATTAAAGTACAACATAAAATATGTATGGAATGTTCACATATCGAAACACGTCATATAAATTTCAAACTTTCAAAATTCTTTGTTATAAAGCTTTCTTTGTGCTTTTTAGACCCAGCACAATAGCATTTTACAATGGTTTTCTACAAATTTAATTCACACATTCAGCATTTCTGGCACATTTAAAATAATGAACAGAAAGATATATATATTAATCTAAGAACACTAAGATAAGATACTATTCACAACTAATTTTGCATAATCATCACGAAATAATTTCTAAGATTTTAGTCAATCGAACTAAATAAATATTAAATATTTCGAGTATTCTTAAATAATTGAACATTTACTAACCAAAAACAATTTTTTAAGATAACTGTTATTAGCTACTTGTTTTTTATAAAATTAAATAGCGAATAAAATGTTTTCAATATATATTTATGTTTTTCGAACTATTGAAAGTCAATTTTATTCTTTATTTATAACTACTTATTTGACTCCTTAATTCTAAAGAACCTTCATGTTTACTTCTTTTAGTATTAGTTTCATGCATATAAACAGAATGTGCCTTAAAATAAATAATACCAATTCTTCAGTTTATTCCAGAGTATACTGTATGTATAACATATATTTATTTTCTGTTTAACCTTAGAGAAAGAGAGAGAGCATGAAAAATAAGTTATACACCATTATTCTGGATATTCTGTAGTATATATTTCCTTGTATTCTTCAGTATATATTTTATCTTAGAATGCGAAGAACCAAGTCTCTATTTGGGATCGCTATTCATGCACGCTAAATTGTATTAAAAGCTAATGCAACGATTTTTCTAGTTTCCTCTACTACGTAAATACAGTAAGTACATTCCTCCAGCCGTATAAGCAATCGAAATTTCCTGAAAAAAACCCTTCTCTTCAGAAAAAGAGTCATAATACCTTTCGGTCAATCACCGCCGTCAAATGCACCGGAAGAAAGAAGGAGGGGAAAAATGAAAATAAAATATGAAAGGCCTGCTGAAAAATGAGGTATTAGATTTGGTTGAAAAGATTTTTCTTCACTGGGTGCGTTTGCTTCTGGAATTTTTCTCATGCAAGTTTGGTTGATCGCATTTTGGAAGAAAATGACGCATACTGAATATCGAAAAGCCGTAATCCAAGCATATGTACCATATGTATGACCAGTGTTTGATCTGCATGCTTGGTAGAGCTTCAGCATAGATATTCAATTTGGATTTCAGATTGACATATGCTCCATGTGATCTCTGATTCAAAGGCTTGTTGTGTATGTCAACTGTAAAGAAATAAATCATGGAATTTCTTTGCCAAATTCTCATGCATGTAGTATTAAGGCGTGTAAAAAAAATGTAAATAATAAAATATGTTAATCTTAAAGGTGTTAGTTATGGAGACCGACCTTTTTATCAAAACATCTAATAGCTGATTTTATTGAAATAACACAAGTTAAGAAAATTCGATTGCAGAGTTTAGTTTCTGTAATTCTATGAAAATGAACTGGAATAGATAAAATAATATAATTTCAGTCTTTACGTATGTTAAATATCTGCATGATCGGGTGTGCGTTGCATCAAGACTGGAATGGCTGTGTGACAAAACTGAATAATAAATGCGTTAAATCGGAGTACGTGACTCCGATTAACCCATACCATACACAGAAAATGCGACAGTTAATGAGTCCCTGTAACTGGCCAACCCATGATTTTTGCATTGCCGCTTTCTCTTAGTGAATGATGTTTCTGGGATAGGGAAAGCTATTTCTAAATGGACTTCCAATAGTATACCAAATGCATTTTATGAGGTTAAAGTCTGGATAGTTGATAGGCTCATTTCTAAGATGGAATTCTTACGTTTACAAAAGTTCGTCGTCCGGATGAGCCGTGTGTGGACGAGTGTTGTCATCTATAAAAATGAAACCAGATTAATTACAATACGAAAAAGGCGAATATAGGGCTTTAATATGCCAAACCCTTTTTTTACAGCAATCACACAATCTCTAAAAATAATACAGATATCTATAAATCCAACTTTCTTAAGTGTTATGGAATGAGTAGTGGGTATCTTATTCCCACCAGTCGCAATCCTTCGAGAATTAGTTGTTAAAATCAATGGACTTATCAATGAATATAAAGGTTTCCTTTTGACCCCTATTCCAATATCGATATCCTCTTCTCCGAGATAATAAGTCTTTTGTGCGCAGCAATAATGGGTACGCAAATAAATCGTCATCTTACAAACATAATTCTCTCATGTAGCTTTCTGGAAACAATTAGTTTTCAACTATGTAGCCAGATCAAGCTCACGATACCAACTGAGAAGCTGTTATGCTCATGTTAAATTTTTGTATAATTGATATTTATTCGATCCAATTTTACTTTATCGCTTAGCTCGATTTTTATTGGGCATCATGTCTCTTGAACGGTGCTTCTTAATTTTTCTTTACGGATTCGGTATACTTATTATCGAATATTATTTATAAGTTACATTCTAAGCTGTATGCCATACTAAGGCTTCAAACACTGTGCACTTGAGATTGTCCTTCCTCAAGTCTCCCGAAAAATAACTACTTAATTTTACTATCCAAAATTAGTAGTTTTTCATTATAACTGATTTCGCACATTTCCTTCAATACTGTGAATAAACATCTTAGATGTTATTGAGAAGTGCCCGGAACTCGGCGTTTACAAAGCATTATCACTAGAATGTTCAGGCCCCACGCAAATGTACTCTTGTGCAATCAACACTAAAAATCACATATTTGCTTAGAAGCATTAATTTTACATTTTCTGCTGTTGGGAAAATCGACTAAATATTGAAAAACTATTCATATTTTGAACACCTATGTATGATAACTCAATCAATGCAGAATGCAATATTTCAGGGAAATGTTAACAACATAGTTAATCATCCTTTTTTGCATTGCGTCCTCATTCTAAGTACAATATCAATATTTCACAACATTTGTCCTTTGAAAATTTATTCATTACAGCGATACTTGACATAAACTTTGGACTTTCTGTTTTATACCAGCTGAAATGATAATCGTAAGCGAAAGGCTGTAATCCTTATTGAGGCATTTCATCTAATAATTGTTTTGAAACTCTGATGAAAAATGGAATTTGTAATAGAGAATAGAAAGAGGAAGAGATTTGTTCATAATAATTGTTTGTTGGAAATTATCATTTGGCTAATTTTAATACTGTTTTCTCTTACTTCCTTTCCCTTGCGCTCACTCTTGCTCTTTAGATTCCTTTCTGAAAATTTTTATGGATCTTTTTAGGTACATACCGTACTAATTTTTACACCAAAACTTCAAAAACATTAGTTAATTAAATATTTTGAAAAATGTACAGTACAATAGCCGTTTATCAAATTACTAGTTGATAAAAGAAGCCTTAACTGGCTCATTAATTTTTGGTGAAAAGCATAGTTTTGTAGTTTCACTGATTTTTTCATATGTTACTGAATTCTAAAGAGTAAAATTTTATAATATATTCTCATTAGAATATTATCTACTATTTTATGTCGTAAATTAAATTACATTCTTGTTTCCAATTAAAAAGATCGCTTTATCTCATTTCTGCTCAATTTATTTCTTAAATAAAAAACATATTAGCTGATAAACATGTTAAAAAAATCCCAATATCCAGCGAAAGTTAAATTTTGAACTAATTTCAATGAATCTGGTAAAATTCCTAATCCCACCTTTCATATGAATGTATTTGATATCCTTTGCAAAATATTGAAATTTTAAGCGTTTTTTAAAATGAAAATATCCTAAAATTCTTTTAAAATATATTATGGATTTATACATATTGCAATATATTATCATGATTAAATAACTTTATTCATGATAGATACGTTCTTTAAAAATTCGGAAAAGTCACAATCCTTAAAATGAAATAAGGAAAATTATATATATATATATATATGAAAATGAAAAATATATATTGAAATTAATGAATCTTTTTATAAATAAATATTATAAAATGCATAAATAAAATTAAAAAATCCATACAAATAAAAATAATAATAAAATTGAAATATCAATGTATATAAATTTCATATAATAACTGCAGTCTAAAAATTAGAAACAAAATTCATATTTCCTCTTTTTTAGAGCTTTGTAAAACTAAAAATCGTCTTTTCTTTGCTTCTTTTGGTGTAACATCAATATATATGTGAATAACAAAGCATTAATCGACAACTATTATGGTAACTGCTTCACTTTTCACTACATACTTCTATTCCAATACGTTGAATTACAGTTCGTTTACTCTTGGATTGCATAAGATTGTTGACAGAGGAGATGGTGATTTTAGATATAAACGAATACTACATTAATATGATAATAATTTGAATTATGTTTTTATGTACCATACGCAGTTAGAGTATAATACAAAATAAAGACTTCCATTTTTTTCATTTAAATGCCTCGTAAATTTATAATTAAATTAATTACCATGCAGTAGGAGCATTGGTGTACTTAACAAAACTGTAATATCAACTAGAACCGTAAACTCATCCAGGATGTTCTTTGAAATGGAAGAAGAGCATTACATTTATTTCGTTTAAAGTTTGAGAACATAAATATGTGTATGAATGAAACTTTTCCCCCTTCTGATTCAGCTGTTTTCCAAGACACTGTGTATTCAGTCGACATAGAAAAGAAAATGCAGGATCATCACACTTTATCGATATCCTTTAGATTCATCCATTTTCTGTACATGCGATATTGTAGGATACCGTAATTGTAACGCGCACGAATGAGTTTCTAGGATTTCCTGAGTGATGCTTCTCGTATGATTGTTAGAAATGTAAGAAAATCAATGGCATGCAGACCTTCAGATAGTCTGTTTTTGATTCATACTTTTCTATCACTCAATAAAACGGATGTTGCTCTTATTTTGATAGATAACAGCTTACAGCTTGTACTTTTTATCGGACATGAAATATTTCAAAGCATTACCTTAAACTTTCGAAGATTATAGACTTAAAGAAATAAAGCTATATATATCTTACTGGAAGGGAAAGAAGTTTTAACGATCTTTGGTTTTAGTTACACTATAGAAAACTTTGATTTATGTTTGAAAATATTTCATAGGAAGCCCAAGTTTCCTGATAAGCTGATATTTTAAAAGATAGGTTGATAATTCGGATAAAAAGGAACTCCTTATTTAAGGATAAATAATTCATATAGATGCTTGGTTTTCTTCATTTCTGAAAACGCCCATTTGATGGATTTTGTGTTTTGATGGACTCTTGAATAGGCATTTTACTATCCATATTTCCACTCTTCACAAGCGTGTTCACTTGCAGCCTCAAGAAATTTTACATGCATTGACCTTTCTATATGGCGGGTCTTTAGCTCCATCAGAAATCTAATCCACAAATTGAAGGAAACAACGTACTCGGCGAACTCGTCACCAAGCATCTCACAGTTACTGCGGACAATGAGTCATTCAACCAATGTGATTTATACTGCAGAAATTGAATTCCATTCATTAATAGCTGAATGAACTACAGTTTAACGTTTTTTATTGAATATAAATTGTAAACAATGTAATATATACCCATATATACTATACTGTTTTACAACTTTAAACGTACTACAATTGTACCCTAAGAGATGATTAGAAAACTCTGTTTTTCTATACAAATAAAATAAGGAATTTGAAAAAAAAATTACAAAACAATTAATACAGTTTATTTTTAGTGCATTACATTGTGGTTGAAAATAACGCAGTTATAAATATTTATTAGATCTAAATGATAATTTCCTAGAAATTAGTCACCATTGACATCTTATTCATATAAGTAACTTGTTAACTAAAAGCCACGTCAGATGCTTGCCTTCTTTAGGTTTGTATCGAAATTATGACACCAGATACTCTAGTGATCTTTTCTTCATTCCCATGAGATTTACTGTCTTTGGTAACCACGGGTAAACCATCCTAAAGATGTTCTAGAGTTCCTTCTCAGTTTTCAAACCTTTTTTGTCAACCAGTCGTTATCTTTAGCTGTATCTGGTCCTTGTGACATTGAACTCGTCAATGGTCAACAATCCACTAACTTCCGCTGTATATAGACAACTACATTTCTCGCATATTATTTAGTACAATTTTATTGATTCTATTAGTGAATGCAACTGTTTGCTAATATTGTTTTATTAAATGAATATATTGTCTTATTTCTAATTGAGAATTGGAAAAATACATCGTCACTTGAAAAAAAGAAGACGATTTCCAAAAGTGAAGATTATACTTCTGAATCTAATAAAAAGCCTACACAGTATTCTCTATATATAAAAAAATATTTCTTCAAGACGAAAAAAATAAAGAAAGTTTTCACGCAAATAAGAGATGATAGAAATAAATATTTGCATCAAAAATAAGGTAATGAAATGTAGAAGTAAAAAAGTAAAATATATTTGCTAATAGCTGATTATTGTTTGAAATAGCATGATTTAATGTGAATACATATTTAAGATTTTTTACATATATATTGATTATACGCATTTGACTAATTTAATATCTTGCAATAATTAATGTATTCCATATTACTAATTTCCCATTATTAGTTTTCATAAAAATATAAGAAACTCTTTTAGTACTTTTATTATAAGTAAATTGCTTATAAATACAGTACTTTTAACAGAAATAAATATATTATCAATCTTTACTTCACTAAAATAATTATTCTGAATTTGATATTTATTAGCTATATTATAACATTATTGAACAGTTTTGTACATACCTAGATTTACATATATATATATAAATATATGTTTGTATATATATGAATACACACACACACACACATATATATATGTGTGTTACTGATAAAATAATAAATCTAAATCTTGAAATGAACGCTTCTTCTCATGAATGCAAACAATCAAAGAAAATTATTTTTATGTATGTGTGTGTGTGTAGCTATGAAGAATATTTTGTATATAGCTAACTATGTAGCTTCATTTAATTGTGGAGATTAAGATTCTTCAGCACCCAAAAATCAAATAAAATTTATCCAAAAAGTGTTTAAAAGGCCTTTCTATACAAACACAAAACCACATATATATATATACATATAAATTATGTCTTCATTTTTCCTTATCGATATTTTTGTTGTTTTATCTTGATAGAAATAATATATTGAATTTTTTTTTAATTAAATTTGTGAGACAGGCAATTTGTTAATGCGTGTTTTTCATATACAACCTCTGACAATGAAGTTCGGTGAATAGTCCTGTAAAATTAACGTAGATGAAATATTAACGAAAGTTACCTTACTGTCATTCGAAATAATCACCTTCCATAACCATGCACTCCTGAGATCTGCTTTATGTGTCCTGGAAACTTTGCAAGAAGTCTTCTTTTGCGATGGAGTTCAAAAGACTCGTCACGTTTCGTTGGATGTCAGGAATATAGTCGAATCTCTTTCCTTTCAAAGCGAGTTTGAGTAGTGGGAATAGGAAAAAGTCTGGAGGACTGAGATCTGGCGAGTATGGTGGATGTTCAACTTGCACCCCACCCCCCTCTTTTGCCAGTAATTGTTTGACAATATTGGGTGTGTGAGGGCTAGCATTGTCGTGAATAAAAAACTATGATCCTTGTTATGCGCACTGGGGCCGTACCCTGCCTAGATGTTTCATGAAACGGGTCAAAATTTCAATGTACCTTGCAGCATTCATCGTCGTTCCCTCAGGTAGAAATTCCTTTTAGATAATGCCTTGATTATCAAAAAAGGTGGTGAACATCGTTTTTATGCATGTTTTTTCTGCTCTGACCTTTTTCCGACGTGGTGATGAAGGAGAACGCCATTCCATGATCGGGGGAACCACTCGTACACACACTTCATGGACAGTGCTTGATCTTCATAAACACGTACCAGCATCGCATGAGTTACTTTTGGTGTCTTGCCAAACTTAAAACAAAACTTTAAATTGATCTTTTGTTCAATCATTTTCCTGTTCTTAGTTAAGAACCAACGCACAAAACAAGCACTTAGTAAAACATGTCTTACACGGAACACAAACGACGCTCTAGGGAACGACTAGGGGGGGTAAGGGCAGATGGTCAACATTTGCAGCTACGCAGGTGCAGCGTTTTGTTTCGCCAGTGTTGTCAGAACGGCCGTTCTAAATTCAATCACCGAACTTTATTATCAGAGGTTGTATATTTTATCATTAAATTCCAAAAATTGTTTTGAAGCGTTATGTTAAATGTTAATGTTATTTATATTAAATGTTACATTATTTACGTTATGCTCAATATAAATCCGTTGGAGTTGAACAAATACGAATGGAGGATTGTTACGTACACACAGTAGCATTATTAAAAGGAAAATAAATGAAATATATTGATTGGAAAATAACCTCATAAAAAGTAGCAATAACTTATCTTTTGTAACGAAAATTAAATTTAAATTTTAATTTTTTTGTTCCTGCACAATACTTCATATCAAGTGAAAATAAAAGATTTATATGAAATATATATTATTCACAATTCTCGTAAACTAACAATTATTTTTAGTGAAGTATTATTTGCTAATGTACCAGATGATTGTGAAACGTAACTCAGACCGTCTGAATCATTTTCGCAAATCATTCATTGTCATGGCAATAATACAAATTACTTAACTTTGAACAACTCAGTGATCCAATAGCTTAATTAGTTCAATATTATTCTATATCTCCTAGATGTAAAATAATGGGCAAATAATATAAAAAATTTGGATATATTTCCAAAATTATTAGAAAAATTTCTCTTTATATTAACTAGTTAGGAACAGTGACATTTTTCTGACTAATTACATATTTCTCTTATTCTTATTTTTTTAAAAAAAATGTTAAAGTTTTAAACTATGCTACTATTATACTTTTCCTAAAGCTTTTAATATTATGTATATTTTTTCGAAACATAGATGAATTTTCTCAAGGCAATTTTGTATTCATTATTTTTCGTGATTTCTCTAAAAAGAATAAAATTTTTCATTTTACTTTCTCTTTTCTTAAGTTGTCGAACATTCAAAATTGGTTGTATGTTCAAGTGCATATGTACGGTTCCTTAAAGTGTTTTTATTCCTTCTACCATGAACATTGTATCATGCTTTACATACATATATTTATTGTTGAATACACTAAATTCTTTAAATGATCTTTTTCTCCTCTCTCTCTTACAGTTAAATTAATTATAACAATTTTCACATAAGATCATCTCATCGTTTATAATTTTACAAATTAAAGATAGATGTTTAATAAACAAAATTATTACATATATCATCCATATTTTTTTAACAATGACAATATGAACAAAAACATTTTGGGGCTTTATATTTGTTTAAATTGAATTATGCACGCAGAAATGTGTAATAACTGTTAAACGCACATAGAGAACATTATACATAATAAATAATACTTCTTGCATTATGTTTCTTTTCACGTTTTATTTATGAACTTAGTGCATACATAGTCACAAATATTAAAAACTTTATACCAAAATGAAAGAGAAAATTAAAATCACAAACAAACTAGGCATTTTAATATAAGATAAATTGTATCGAAACTGTTATTTAAATTTTAATGTTATAAAATCTAAAAGTTTTTTTTTTGATCGTTAAATGCGCTTTTCTCCAAATTTCATAAGTAAAATATATATTTTGAAAACCTTAATGATGCTTAGAACCATGTTACCAGAAATGAGATAAATATTCATTTTTACTATTGCCATTCCCTCTGAATTTTTATTTTCAATTCAAATTTTAAATTACCATATATAATTCAACATATTTAAAGAAAGATATATTTTTTTTTATTCATCAATGTATATTTTTATTCATCATATATTTTTTTTATGCAAAGATATATTTCACCATCTTATTTAATTTTTTTTTCATACTTTGTTCTTGAAATATTAGATGCATTTAGTGTTTAATCGAAAATAAATTAAGAAAAGTACTGCGTTCTAATTATATATATATATATAACTATATATATATATGTATATACACACATATATATATATATATATATATATGTGTGTGTGTGTATATATATATATATATGCGTGTGTGTATGTGTATGTGTGTGTTTAATATTCGAATTTCAGAAAAAACTTTAATGTATATTTTTGTAAGATGTTTATACTAACTATACTTTAAAAAGCTAAATAAAAATTTTCTTGAAATATGCTTTTATTATGAAAAGAAAGATACATTAATAAATATAAAGTAAGGAAACTTTAAAGCTAAATTAATTGTTCCTGATGTCATAAATCCATTTTTATATCACTTACATTATTTATAATTTTATTACAAAGATGAATACTTATGTTTTCGAACTAAACAAAAATTATTTATGTGCTTTTGCATCAAAATGTAAACCAATTATCAAGAAATACTATTTATTCCATTCTTGGTTGAAAAAAGGAACATTTGCTGCTACATTTTTTTTTTGTTTTTTTTTTTTTTTTTTTGTTTATTCAAAAATTCAAATTCCTTGAGAATTTTTACTGTATTTATCTATACTTATTTATTGGAAGTAAATATGTTTTTAATTTTACTCAAAAAATACTATGTATTCGAAAAAGAGGTTAGAATACTAAATGTAATGCAATGCTCAATGATCAACCCACAAAAGTGTGAAAATATTGTTAGCGTCATAAAAAAAAGAAAAGAACATTTAAAAATTATCCATCTTGCCTCAAGTGTAAAGTGAATTCAGTCATTGTATTTATAATTTTCGAAGTGCCAAAAATTCCTGACGCCAGAAAGTGATTTTCAAAATAGTTTTAGTATTGATGCCAAAGACTTTATCACCAGTCCAAAGTCGTAAAAATTGGATATTATCTTTATATTTGTTTCTCAATTTGGATATTTTTAAAAACATAATTTTTTCGTGGATCATCGCAAAAAGGAAAAACCATTATGATGTTTGTAGTAGTCAAATTTATGTCCCAGAGGCAATTTTTAGGTTGAAAAAAATCGTGTGTTTTGTTATGCTTTTGATTTATTATGCCATTACAAATTATCAAAGTCGTAAAATTCAATATTTTTTTTGAAGTAATTTTTAATGATACGGAATATTGTATCAGTATTGGTGTGGTTCAATATTTTTGAGATAGGAAATATTCTTGGAGGTTAATTCGCAAAATATTGCTAATCAAAAAGCAATATATATTGAAGAAGTTGCAGAAATGATTTTTTGGTTTGTATATAATACCTCGTTAATACGGCCATTTGCATTTTTAAAGAAGTGATTTTTGCTGTAAAAACCTCACACAAGAAACCATTTCTTTTAATCTCAATTATTATTGTAGAAATCTATACATTTGATATTTTTAATCTTGAAGCACATTTAACTATAGCATTGAGTTTTTAACTATGTTTAGGAGAAGAAGAGGAAGATACGATGGAATTTTTCGATATATTTTTTAAAAATAAGGTCATATCTAGTTTGTACAATGTATAACATCAATCAATAAATCACATTTCTCTATTACTCTTTAATAAAAGTCTAATTCATTAAAACCTATGAAAAAAAGTAAACAAACATGGAAATCGAATGAATATTTTGATTGAAATTATGAGTTTAACTGAGTTAATTTTTGTATAATAATGTTTTATTTTTCTATGTTTGTGATACATATACATATATATATATATATATATATATATATATATAT
>BMAW01095071.1:86556-124114 GCA_019974015.1 Nephila pilipes
ATATATATATATATGTTGAAAAATATTTTTTTTTTTTGAAAATTTATCGAATTCCAGTATTAATGGTATAAATATAATTACCCAGAATATTACTTATTTAATTTTAATTCATAGAATGCGGGTACATTAAAAATTTCTTTTTAATTCAATAATTTCCAAATTTATACCAATATTCAACATCCCTACTATTTTAACAGTTTTTGATTTAAATTGCAAAACAAATGACTAAAATCCATTAAAATATTTCGATATTGGAGGTTTAATAAGAATCAGCATCTGAAGCTAATTTTCAGGTGTATTTTCTCTCCCTTTTGAATGAAACCAAACATTAAAATATTACTGTTGTTTAATAAATTGGTTTCATTTTTCATTTGTTCTTTTGTATAAAAGTTCTAAAACCCCTTTCCTACGGTATTATCATTTTTCTTCGGAACAGTCAAGGATGTGGAACATTTCTTTGTCAATATAATTAATTTTCATTAATTTAACATTACGTTAATTAAATAAACACCTTCAACCATAGTTCCATTCTTATGTTTTAGAATACATAATTTATACAATGGAAGATACAAATCCAGTAAATAATTTTAAAAATTCTTAAACCTAATATACGATGCACACACAATAAATGTATGTTTTAAAGTTAGCGCTATCAACTTACTAAAATATTTATTAATACTCACTACGAATCTGTTAATATCTACAGACTATATATATATAAATTATTCTCTATTGAAATTAGTAAGCACTTTCTTCTTATCAATAAGAATGTTGTAATATATTTAATTGCGTAAAAAATCACTTTTTGGCTTTAAGCTATTATTTTCGATCAATCTATTACTTTACTCAGAAATGAGGAGGAAAAAAATATGTTAAAGACTTTTACTATAATATGTACTTAATCCAACATAATCAAATGAATATAAGCTTAAGGAATCAAATAAATCATTATAAGATTCATACTTTAAAAAATATTTTAAGACTATTTTTGAAAAAAAAAATATTATTACATGCAATACAGTTTTATTTGTTATGAATATTTAAAACATATAATTCAAAACTATATACTTAAAACATATTGTAATTCAAAAAAAATTGTTTATATCAACTCTTATATGTAAAATTAAAGTTAATAAAGGAAATAACAAGAAACTAATTTTCATAAATAATCAGAACGTGTAAGTTTTGCTGCTAATCAATTTAAATTTCCTGTGAATTATTCTTAACTACTATAATTATTATAATATCTGTGCTAATTTTACATCAATTTTCTAACAGAGGAACAGTTAATGAAGGAAAAATGTATTAAAAATTCGATCTAAAAATTTAATAACATAATAAGGCATAAAAATAGAATTAAAGACATTATGATATGTAGATTTATAAAGTAACGATTTACGAATGTAACGTACAGTATTTGAAATACAAACCTTCTAAAGTTTTGAAAAATGAAATCTATGCAAAGAAGAAAGAAACAAAATTCGATTTATATAGACGAAGAATTATCCTTTTCTTTTTGAATATCCGAAACCCACCATATTCAGTTTTCCTCTTCAAGCCTATTCAGAAGTAGGAAGCATTAATCTTATCGTACAGTCTATCAGTGATTTTCCGAAATTCGATTCAAATGAGGTATATAAGAAAAGAATAAAAATAGCATAACCCATCCTTAAGATTTATCTCATCCGTCTCAATATTTTTCTTTACAAACGATTCCACGTAATTCGAGAATCGGGTAATATATCATTCATTCAGTCTTTAACTTTTTCTAGTTTTAAGAATGGCTTTTATATTCTGTACCGCTGAAATTTTTTTGAGCCATTTCAATCTGTACTTGAGCCAGAAAGCAAAATTTGTTGATTTGACTTGATAGATAGTGGTCATCATTCAGGAAGCTTTTTTTTGAATACATGGAAAAATTTTAAGCTTTTTCAAATAACTCTTGATTATCTATGAAAAAAAAAATAGATTAGATTTTGAATTTGTGTTCGGAGGAAATGACGTGAAAGATTATTTCAAGCTAATAATAATTCATATTTATATTATCACCTCTCCAAGTCTATGGTGAATGAATTGCAGTCCTATAAACATTGAAAAATGCAATTTTAAGGGTTTGTGTTATAATGTTTCGTCATTATATATTAAAAAAAATATTCGTCTTTATTTAAAGTAATAAAACATATTTGTTACAAATGTGTGCTCATTTTAATTCATTGCTCTGAATTATACAGCATCATAATGTTGATAGAAACTGCTATACACATGGAGTAAATTTAAAAGTAAAGTAATTTATAGGAATAACAAATTAATATGAAACATATTTTCAAACGAATTTAAAAAAAAAAGTGTAACACGCTGCAAAGGTATTCAAATGTTGCTGTGTGATCTAAAGTTGGTTCAATGTCATAGAAAAAAAGGACGCACCCAGAAGGAGTAGCCCAATTGTAATGAAATTTAGTATGCAAATACATTTAGACTGAACATGTCAATGATTACAATTTGGTTTCCTATGAATAAACAGTGGGAGGTGCAGCGCATAGGAACTGCGCACTCAGCAGGTGTATGTAAGATGCGATTCTCAATCTGATGGTCAAATTTTCTGCTGCATTGTTATTTAGGATACCTTTCAACGACTGAAAAAAGGCCTGACGTGCGAATTGCACACGAGGGTCCTCCATGACCATAAATAGACGATTGATAGAGAGAAATCTGTGCTCGTACCGAATACTACGCCACCTGCCACTCACGCTTGCGCACTATCAATCCAGATTACAGTGGTGCTTGGCTCGATCAGGTTGAAATATTGCTGACTGGGGACGTATAATGTTTAGCGATGAATCCCACTTCGAAATGTGTCCAATGATCAAAGATGCGTCTGGAGACGCCATGGGCAGCGTGCCGATCTTGCTTTCACTATTGTTCGCCACACAGGCCCTCAATCAGGAGGCATGGTCTGGGGTGCCATTATCCTTGATAGCCGATTCCCTTTAGTCGTAATTATAGGCACTCTTACAGCACAGAGGTACGTCGACGACATTCCGAGACCTTTGTGACCTTCCCTTTTTCAGTACCCTGGTCTTATTTTTCAGCAAGATAATGACAGATAACATACGGCACGTGCTGCTATGAACTATCTTATAGCTTGTTAAACACTTCCTTGTCAAGCTAGATTTCTCTCCAATCGAGCATGTCAGGGATATGATGGGATGGCGACTGAATTTACCAGGAAATGTTGATGGTCTAGCCCGACAATTGGAGCAAATATGGCAAGAAATACCGCAGGAGACCATCCGGGAGATTTATCACTCTATGCCACGTCGTGTGGCAGCTTGAATCCAGGCTAGAGGTGGGTCAACACTTTATTGAGCTTGTCATTTTGTAATTATGTAACTCTGAAATAAACCATTCAATTATTCTGAAATTGTAATGATTTTTTATTTTGTACATGTCCTATCCGCCAATTTTAGTCTCCATCTGACAACTCTTCTTGGTGAGTTTTTTTTTTTTTTGTTATAGAGTGTGAATTGTATGTTCTATCATTGAATATTCTTGAGAAAAGTAATATTCTTTGTCATAACTATCTTAAGAGAAATATAAGCTTGAAACTTATTTGAAAATATGATGACAGAAAAACCGCTGTTTCTTTACATCTATGAAATATTATGCGGGAAATTTACAAATGATAAAATAATGTAACTAACTTAATAAAATAACATGTGTTTAAAATCTAATTAATATTAGAGTCGTGAATAAGTGGGCTGAATTTTTTCTTAAATGTTTGTAAATTTGATTTATTATACGAGCTCTAATTTTATGTAGTTAGAAAGTTTATAAATAGCTACAAAACAGTACAAATCTGTTTAGCTTTTTAAATTGTTCAAGTGCTTTTTCTAATGATTAGAAAAGTTTTACTTGATAAGATTTTTATTTTTAAATAGAAAAATAGTGTAACCATCAAGATGCATTTATATTTACATTCATATTTATGATCTATCACTTATATGTATCACTTATATAAATCACTTATGTGATTTATAGGAGATTGTTTCGGAAAGTAATAAACAAGATCATACTAGAATTTTGTTATTTAAATATTTTCAATTTTTCAACGACATATACTTATTTTGGTACTTAATTAATGTTCATTTGAACTATATAAGGATTTTATCAAAATGATTTTTTTTTACATTTCATAAATCTTATTTTCTATTGCAAAGTACGTATTCATCTTTTTAAAATATTTGAATTAAAACATGAAGGCATAGTACTTTTACAACTTCAAAAAATCAAATTTCCAAAAGATTAATATCAAAATTAGTTAATTATTGCTCCCTGAGCAATAAAATCAAAAATGGGAAAAGTGGCAAACCTTTTAAAAGTAATGTAAGCAACTCGTATTTCCTTTAGTTTCAGTTTGTGGATTTGGAGTTCACTACTATAATGTTCTGAAATTTTCATCCATTCTGTGATTATTTTTCCCTTTACAGAAATTATGTTTGCAAATCTCCATAGTTTAATCTACTCTATATACTTATGTGTGTCTACTCTGGCTAAATCGAACTACCTTATTTGGTATTAGATTTTAGAAAATTATCGAATGATAACTCTTATTTGTTAATATTTTATATTTGAATTTAAATATTAGATATCTAGTAAAGCAGCGTTAACAAGCATACACACACACAATTCATAGGAAGTTCCTATTTTAATAGGCATAAAAGTATATTGTGCCTATTACTGTAATGAATGCAATGCAATTTTTATTTGAAAAAAAAAACTTCCCTTAAGTAATTAAAGAAATTCTTAAATGGAAAGACTCAGAATTCAAATGATTCTTTCAATTCTATGGTTTGAAAATACTACCCCAAAACGCTTTGATTTTCCAAAACAACAGTTGATATTCCTGTAAATTAAAAAAAAAAAAACAGTTATATGTTTAATGATGGAATGGCTATCAGGCTAGCTATCAGACCTTTCCTCAATAACAAAAAAAAAGAACTTTTTAAGCGCAGATATATAATATTTTGCCTGTTTGTTGTACTTGTTCATTTCTATTAAGTGAACTTCTGTTTTGTTAATAAATGCTTCAGATTTTGTTTTTTTCGCATGAAAAATAGAGAACAAAATTAATAATTTTTAATTTTTATAATTTATTGAATTTTTAAGTGATTGGAAATGTGGTGTTTACATGATAAAATCATTTTTTGCTTTAATTCTGTATCAGAAGAAAGATTATATTGTACAATTTTCAAATGTTATCTTGCTGAAAGCTAATTCGTGATTTTATTTTTATATTCATGTAATATGGCTTTTTTAAAAATTATATTAATCTGATAGTGTAAGTCAATCAGTATTTTAATCTGATCACTTTATGTTACTAATTAAAAGAGTCATATTAAAACGAACAAAGTGATCCAAAATTAATCGAAAAAGTTTTTTTAAAACGTGCAATTTCTGTTCTCAAAAGTACTATGTCCCCTTAAATAAAGCTACCTCATCGAACAACATTTAAATAAAAAAAAAAAGAAAATATGACAAATCGTATGAAAAATGTATTCATTATAGGTATAATATTAAGATATGAAAGTAATGTTTTTGTATATCAAACTAAAACTGATTTGTACAAAGAGTAAAAAAGTGACACATTGTATTTTCCCCCTTTACACTATCGAATTTAATATATTACTGAACTCTTCTTCTTGAATAAATTAAGTTATATATTATTATATATATTTAAATGCATTTAAATTATTTGCTCTGACATTGTAACGAACAGGACAACAAAAACTACGAAGAAATAAACAAAAAATAGCTTTAATCTCATGTTGAGTGATAGCAGGCGTTCGAGTTAGAAGAAGAAAAGCTGAAAACAAGACTATCAGATGAAATAACAGATGCTTCATAGATGATATTATTGAAGTTACTCGTGCTCTCGTATGTTGAAGACCAGCTTTCGACTGGCCATTTCTAATATAGAGTAACAATTTTTCTGTGGCTCACCTAGCTCATAATTCAAGTACGAATTTCTTCTCTACCTAGCCAAATATTTTTATCACATCTTATGAATATTTGTACCTAAATAGTTAAAATGAAAATTTTAGTCTTTATTATTAGTAAATTAGTATTTATATTTTAACTGCATATCCAAAACTTTACAAATATATTTTTAGATAAATTTTATAAGAGTACATTTGCATGTAGTTTGTAAATTTTGAAGAAATGCTTTTCACGATCTTGAACCAATGTCCACCCTCTTCTGGCGTTCATATACCCCGCCAACCTTTGTAGTGATTTTATCAGTATTCGATGAAATCCAAAGGAAATATAAATGAACAACCACTAATTTTTGGTTAGTGGAAGAAGTTTGAATATCGCTAGGAGACTTGCGATGTAGCAATCTCAAACGCAGATTGCTTTTAAGTATTACTGTAACGCCCAACGTTGCGTACGACTTATGGAGAAAGTTAACAATGTAGAAAAGTCCTCCAATACCCATGGCCACAAATTAAAACTGATATTTATGTCAACTAGTGAGGCATAACGGAAATGATATGTGAAGCCATATAATACTTCCAGAAACAATAATTTGATACTAAGTTTGCTAAAATTGGTGCAGAAAGGCTAATTTGGAATTTACAATTTTGCGGATGTTAATGGAGTCTTACTTTCTTAGCAGAAGACAAAATAAACAACTTTGAAATGGATATTAAATGAAAAACAACCTGATACTCATCATTTGTAGTTACCCCTTACGTGAAATAGGAGTCAAATAAATGTGAACAATATTTCTTGTAAATAAATTTAATATTTAGCAAATATCATATCAATACATGTCTTAGAAAAGAAGCGCAAGCCCATTTGCGGATAATTTACTAGAAAATGTAATGATTGAAATATATAACTAAGCAAAGATGTAAACATCTACTTTTGGTCATAAAAACAGTATGGGTTATTTCAGGATATCTAAGTTCCCAAAGTAAAGAAATGGATAAAGAAAGTTTTAGGAAAATTAAAGCAGATGAAGATTACGATTTAGAATATGTACTATGGATACTGAAAAGTAAAAAGAAAAAAATAGAATTAGCAAAATTGGAATTCAGAAGTTCTTTATTATCTAAATTACGTCAAACAATGCTTTTGTTTCCGATAATTCGCCTCAAAATCTTAATAAAAGAAAATTTAGGCTGTCAAAGATAGAACTGGAACAATTTGATGATAAAGTGAAGATTGTATTACCTTTTGGTGTCAGTTCGAAAGGAATAGTGAAGATAAATAAATGGATAACTATGATAAATTTCATTACTTATTTCAAGCAGTGATAGAAACCAGAGCACAATACGTTGTTTAAAGTTTTGCTCTCTCCCTCAGACAATTATTTAAATGTTACAAAACAACTTAAGATTATATTTGGAAGGAAAGAGCTCCTAAAGAACCTCATGCTCGTAAGTTGTTAGCATTAAGTATCAAAAGTGATACAGAAGACAAAAGCAAAATTTATATTACAGGTTGATATGATAATTTAGAATGTCATCAGAAAACTTTAGAATCTGATCTAATGACAAGTTAAGAAGTATGCTACACAGCTTTTCCCATTGGTTGAATCATGCATCCCTGAGAAGCTTTTAATAATTTGGCTAAGAAATCATCAAGTAACAGACATGAAAACTTTCATTATGAAAACCTCAAACTACCAGCAAGAAAAACAAATGACAAAACAAGATCACTATCTTCCTCAATCTGAAGTATTTCATGCCCTTTCTACTACAGCTATGAGAAATATTTTATTGTTATCAATAAACGATCACTCCAGGGCCTTCACAAATGTTGTATTGAAGAAAACACAGCATCAAAAACAGAAGTGGTTAACTCCTCCAAAAGCGTAAATTCAAGTTTGTTTTTAAGCTGTAATCAATTTACACAACTTTAAGAGAAAATTAAATTTTTGCTTTGAAAATTAAGTACAAGAGATTCTCAAATGTTCCGTAAACTTGATGCAGTCACAATAACTCCAGTTGCATTGATTATTGTTTCCAAAATACTTCATAAGAGATGTCTATTTCCAATATGACCAGCTGGAGCGTCGCGCTATCTTCGGCGCAAAGAAGAGTCAGTCTGGCAAAAAGCAGAGTATATCTACAATTGTACATGAGAAGGTAAGGTAACTCATTTTATTCCTTCTAAATTCATCCATGACCTTTAAAGAACGTTGCTGGAAGAGTGAAACTGACATTCGCAAGGACACAATTGTCTTACAACCAGAATTAATTCTGTGAACGCTGTTTAACGGTTAGAAGGACCACATTCCTCTGGTTATGGAATGTGGTCCTTATTTGATATATCCTTCTTTGTGGTCCTTATTGCGTGCCTTAATGTAGTCTACATTGTTTTTTAGATTTCATTATGTAACTTATCATTTAGATTCCTCATTACGGCTGAGTCGTATGTACGATCATACGTATATTACTTTAAGTGCTGTATGATATTTTTATATTGTATCAATTTATTTATATACTTTATTTCAATTAAATGTAACCAAAGTTTTCTAAAGATAATCAAAAGTAACAACACTCTTAATTTGGGACACCAGTAGTACTTTATTCATTTAAATTTTATTTTATATTAAATTTTCTATTATTGTAAGGTGTGTTTAGTTATACCGTTTTTGTACAATGACTCCATCAAAATAAATAGTATTGTATTATTAATTTCTCTATTGTGCTATGAAAATTTATGGATATCATATTAATGTTTAAATAGGACTAGTAAATTATTTTTCACTAATATAGTTTATTTTGTTCTTTGTTAACTTATTATTTGGTGTATAGTTTAGCTTTTGTAACCCTAAATATTGCAAAACGAATTAAATGACATACTGCGAAAAATGACGTTACGCTTGTTGCAGATAAATAGGTGAGGCATTAAGTGAGGAAGAAAAAGATGACGTAAAAATGTATGCGACATAAAAATCTTACTAAAATAATAAGAAATAAGAACAATTTGTTCGAGAATTGCACCTTAGTTCAATAAAGATTTTCTGAAGCTTAGAATTGATGTAAGAGATTGGAAATACTCGACGTAATTTAAACACGCATCCAAAGAAAAAAGAAAACGGTAAATAAATGTAGAAATGATAAAATTATGTTTTATCCTAAATTGTAAAAGAGGAAAAAAAAGTACATAATTTTCATAACCGCCAACCTTTGTCTCCATTGGGCGACTCTTCTTGGTGCGTAGCTTTCTCCTGTTATAGAATGTATATTACATACATACATATATATATATATATATATATATATATATATAAGAGAGAGAGAAAACGAAACTTGACTTGATCGCCCAGTACGCGGTCATCGAACGTCTCACCACCAGAGAGAGCTGCTACTGTCTGAGCGATATTTAGGGGAAGGAAGATATTTGCACGGGAAGACGCCATTACGAGGCTGGGGTGGGCACATGGAGTGTCTAATATCGCGGTTATAAACTCTTACGGACTAAGTGCATTGAGCACAATCTGACTGAAATGAACTTGTTGATATTATTTACGCTTTTCTTAATTCCATACTTAGTGTCTGTACATATTAATCGCTGTAAATAAGAATAAACCAAATTATCATCATTGTGAATAGCCGGACATCACATAAATATATATATATATATATATATATATATATATGCATGTATGTATCTATATATATTAAGCGAGAAATATGTTCATAAATGGATATTGCAAAGACGATAAAATCTGGACACCTTAGATAATTATTAATAATCCAGAAATGTTCATGAATTCGTGTAAGTATTATGGATTTTTATTTCATAAAATATGATTCAACGTAAATTGTTCCGTATAAAGGTCAGAGTTCAGTCTTTCTACTTCCTCAGCACGTTTATCATGAAATAATTTTTTGAGCCAACATGAAACAATAACAGTTGATTCTCTAATGCATACTGTACGATATAATTGTTATTCATTTCAGCTAATACCATTGCATTCGTAGTGTAGAATTATTCACTTGGGGTTTCTGAGCAATTATAGCAAAATAAGAGCACTGATAGTACGTTAAATGGGAATGCATGTAAAAAGAAAAAGAATCAGCTCTCACTACAAATGAGTATCAGAAATGTTTTCCAAAACGGAATCAGCATTTCAACAAATGTATTAAGTATAATTTAGAATACTTTGAAGGTAATAAGGTTACTTTTAACAAAACTGAGATTCATAAATTTTTAAGAAATCCATTTAATTTGTGTTCTCATTTGTATATATATATATATATATATATATATATATATATATATATATATATCAAATGCTGATACAGATGCCAAGTCAATAGAGATTAACATTCATTCTGTGAAATATTTGATTTCATCTTTAGAAATGTACACTAGTTTCAATGCAAAGATCACGATGCTAATTCTACAAAACGAAGTGAGTTCCTAAAAATGTCATATTAATTCAAATTATATTGAATTTTAAGTTTATGAAAAATGATATATCCGAGCAAATTTAAGTTTTTGAAATGTACAATTGAATAGGCAAAAGGAAGGTACTTAACTTAGAAAACGTCGTTTAAGGGTGTAAAAGAAATAAATGACAAGGCAAAAAAGAATTGACTTCAAATTTTTTAATAGAGGATTAGAAATAACTCTTTACTGCTGGTAGGTGAGGAAGATAAATATGTACTGTTTGAACTAAAGCTTCTAATGAAATATGGCATCACTTAAATTGTGCATGTCACATTCCCAAGAATACTGAATAGAAGCCTAACATTACACTCATCTACACAGAATTAGATACTAGTTTTAAGTAATTAGAATGAGCTGTAATGCATTTATTTGCCTTAGAATCTTACTTTTTATTAATGTTGTTAATGATTTAAGTCTCTATCCAAAGAATATACATATTTCATCTCTTATGACAGATAAGTTTCAATTAAAAAGGTAGTAAAAGTGTCTGAAAAATTTAATTAAACTTTAGATGCATAGAAATTTCAGTATATTAATATTATATTAGCGATAAAAATGTTAAAATACAATTTATCCTTAAGAAAGATAACTAAAGCCTTATTATATTTATGACTCATTGTAAAAACTTCAGTTTTTAAAATATTAGAAAATAACCAGTAATTTTTCATTCATATTTTTTAAAAACAACACAAATAGGAAATATGTTAGCTTATTGAATTTTATAAGGGTCTACGATCACCCAAATAAGGATGTTTATATAAATAATTATTATATCGTTTATATGATCTTTTTGATCTGTTAACATATAAGCAAATGCATATAAATAAACATACAAGCAGAAGTTTATTATTTTAAATAAATACCACAGACTTTAACTACCTTAAGATAAAGTATTTGTTTATTCAATTATATGAATGATAAACGTAATTAAAATATTTTTGCAAGTGAATATGAAAATGCATGAGTAATTTTAACTGAATTAAAGTGTCTTTAACTTTTATGTATATTCGTTTTTTTCGATCTTTTATTTTAGCAATCTAGTTTGAATGGATGATTTTTCTTTACCTAATACTTAGCTTCTTTCCAAAGAATTTCGATCAGAATAATTCTGAAACAATTATAAATTGTTTATCAAGAAAATATAACTGCATTCTTAAAAGATGCTTCAACTCTCAACGTTTACCTAACTTATTTTAGTGCTTGAAAATTTCGACATACTTTTAATTTTGTTATTGTTAAGTTAAAAAAAACCCGAATATTAAAAATAATTCTCAGTATTTTTGTCAGATTAATAACGATATCATGGTTTTTTTTTAAATAATAGTTATCCTTTTCTGTTATATAACTTCATAGTTGCATTGTTTGGTCTCGTTTCTTTTATCAAATATTTTTTAGTTATTGATGACAATTGACTCATAGAAATAAATTTAAAATTTACTGAAGCTTAAATAGATTTTATTAACCCTAGGTCTTATAAATAATTTTGGTAAGTCATCACTAATTTTATAAATTTTTAACAGGACATCTGATGCTTAAGAAATATCCTCACAAAAATGGTATATAAGTAACTATGTTCTCATATATAATAGAAAAGAAGGGATAGAAAGTTTGGTACCATTAAAATAAACTTAGATTAATAGTAGCTAATCAATTAAAATAAATATAAATATTTATTAAGTTTCATAAAATATATGCTTTTAGAAATTTTGTTTATGTAATTATAGTTAATGCTTTAATTTATTTTTTCGTATAAATTTTGAACACATTGCTCAAGAAAAAAACTTACCAACTTTTACAAAATTAAATAAGATTCCTTAAATTGCTTAAGGTTGCATTTAATTTTAAAATATGAATTGACTAGGAAAAAGAAACAAGCTTAAACATTGTATTTACGTTTTTTTTTATCCTGTAAGTATTAGGGGAAATATGTCTAAGTTCATTAAATATCATAATAGAGCTAACTCTTTCTTTGTAGATAAGGGAAAATATTAAAAAAGAAATAATGCCCCAAATGACTTGATATTATTCAGAAAACTTTATTTATTAATACATATTTTTGCAGTATTGTTTTGTAAAAAATTTTCTTGCACACGAACAGAAGAAGTGTTCATTATACAAATAATTATTAAAATTATTTTATTTTCTTACAATAATCAATAGTCATTTCATTTCTTTCAATAGAAATCATAGATAATAGGATTAAGAAAAAGTTTGACGTAACCTCGGGAAAATTTCAGTTAATTTCCTCACCTGCATATCATATAATTTTTAACCACTCATGCATGAAAATGTTGCAAATATAAAAACTCTATAAAAACTTTATCATAGGTATGTATTAGGAAATCTTATTCCATACGTTTGCTAATAAGTATTAGCTAATTCAACTTCCGAGTGTTTTGTTACAGTATAAAGAAAAGAAAAAGTTCTGGAGATATATAACTTAATTTACAATGATTTTGTATTGTAACTTGAATAATTAAGTCGAAAAATATATTTTCTACACAATACCTAATCCGATTCGGTAAGTTTTAAGAAAAACTTTTCTTTTAATTATTTTATGTAAATATGTTCATAACGAAGTTCTTAAAATTCTAAGTAAGTGATTTTGGAAAATTCGAAAACATTTTAATTACATATTTTTTACTCATTAAATGAAATTAACTAAATATTTAATTACATTGGAATTTAATTAAATAAATTTATGCTGATTAAATATTATTCATCATACTAGAAAGGAAATGGATTCAACAAAAACTTTTGAATAGTAACCAACAAGTCAGAAATCAATACGAATGTGAAAAAAGTTAGCAAAAATTATGTTTATTGTTGTATTTAAGTGGAGCTTAAGTAAAAAGAAAGTAGAAAGAAATCACGAACTAAGGATAAAAAAATTCCAAATTAGACAGTTAAGTAACAAACTCTAATCACGACTGCAATTCAAGCACATGGCGTAATGAGATTAGAAATAAACCCACACTGAATGTCAAACACCAACCGTAAGGAACTAAAAATATTTTTTTTTTCATTGTTTGAGAAAGCTACTGAAAATTAAAAAAAAAATAAAGTAATTTGCTGTTAAAGAATGGAATTCTTTTGTTTTGTGAATCAAGTAATTTAGTTATGATATCGATCTGGTTATCTTTAGTTCCCAAGAGTTCATTCACTGTTTGAATTAGCATAAATATTTGTTTAAGATGTATACAAGACGTGATAACAATAAAAATGCTGTAAAATATTTCCTAAGATCACAAATAAAAATGTTTGGAAATTTGAATAAAGGCATAGGTTTAGTGAATATTAATGTATTATGTAGTAAGTAATTTTAAATTAAATGTGCGTAAGTTTTTCATTGCTTGTGAAAATCAAAATATTTTTTGATATAATTTTGATTACAGATAGCTCTCGATTAACGAGTACACTCATTGTCGACTCCCTTAATAAAATCTATCTCTATGAGTATAAACATAACAAAACCAAATATCTTGTATCTTTAGTTTTAAATTTAATATTAAATGCAATTATTTTTTTCTCCAATTTCCTTTTAAAAAACAAATTTAAAAAAAAATTATATCAGAGAACTCAATACAAGTACGTAAGAAAGGAAATATTTTAAAACAATTCATTTACACCGAATATTATTCTATGTTTGAAATCGCAAAGGCTAAGAACATTTACTAGAATTAAATCTATATTTTTAATATTTTTAAGTTGTTTTCAAATTGATTAATATCATACATGAAACACAAAGCATTTCTTGATGAAAAAGTGTCAATATCTCGGTCTAAGTTTGAACCATAAAACACATCTTCTTTACCATACAAATCGTATGATATTATTAGAAATGTAAATCGATTTAAATTATTGTATATTTTAGACTGCAATTTGGAAAATAACTATTATATATATATATATATATATACACTGCGAAAAACGGGTATGCAAAATCGAGTAGAAAGTGCTCACTTTTGAATACTTCACATACTCAAAATGGCTCCGATCCCAACGTATTCAAATTTGAGATTCGCACATACTCATTTTTAGTAACAAGCACATACTCAGAATGGCAACTTCACGTTCTCACTTTTGAATACGTCACATACTCAAAATAGTTCCTATCCCAACATACTCATATTTGAGTCTCGCACATACTCATTTTTGTACGTACTCAAAATGGAAACTTCACATACTCATTTCTGAATATAATCTTGTATCAATTATGAGTGTGGAATAGCAAAATGAGTGTCATGTATTTATTTGTGAATCTGTTACTGCATCAAATATGAGAATCAAACAATCCAGTGAGTAGGTTTTGAATTTATTTTCCGATACTGTGTTGTTGTATCGAAAATGAATTTTAAACAGAAAAATATATATCAATTAAAATTTTCAGGGAAATAAATAAGCGCTCCTTTATTTGCAAGTATCATTTTCTTCATCTTATATATTATTTAACACTTTATGAAGTTTTTGTTACAAAACTTCCGATTCAATTCGGTTGAATCGAAGTTGGAGGGGGCCTGGCGAACTTTAACTTTCTTTTGGCGATAAATCGCTAATGTGGTTACCATGCAGGTTTGTTTATGGTAACCCTATAAAATCTGTAAAAAGGGATTCGACGTCAACGTCATTCTGGTACTTCATTTGCCTTGCAGGCACGACGCAATCTTTTTTTCTCTCTTTCGGAAGCTCCGAGTTTGTAGTGACTGTAGGGTTTAATGGCGCAAGAGCCAAAGTAGGCTATGCTGCGCCAAACACTAGTTAAAATCTATTTAAAAAGTAACAGCTTTAAAAAACGCAAGACAAACACAAATAACACACAAAAGATAAAAAGTTAAAAAATCAAATGTGGTGTAAAAGACCAATATGTCGTAAAAAAGCAAATAAATTATGGTGCGGGTTTTCCCCCACCAAGTCAGATAGATTTAAAACAGATGAATGAAAAAAAGTCCGGCGATGATGATCAAACACCGGACAATCAATTAAAATGTGATGAATAGAGTAAGGGACATGACAGGAAGGACACTTGGGAGCATCTTCTCCAAACAAAAGATGTTTGTGTGTAAAACGAGTATGTCCAATGCGAAGGCGAGTCAGTCTGACATCGGCTCTTCGCATTGGAAAAACAGGCCATTCTCCAATTATCGGCTTCACCGAGTGTAATTTGTTGTTAATTTGAAGATTCCACGATTCCTGCCATGTCTGATGAATGAAGCTCCGAGTTTGAAACACCCGCTTTGGCGCCATCTCAAAAAAATCGCCAAGGGGATCCATCAAAGTTCGATTTTACCGAAAATAATTTTAATGCAAATTAAAGTAAGAAGTCACTAAGCTACGATTACGATGTAATATGAATACAGACAAAAAAACACCTGCAAAGCACAAATAATTACTCACAGAAAATCATTTTCAAATCATAAATCAGAAAATCATGATCAATAACATTTCAACAACATTTTTATATCTTATTTAAAAGAATCTTTCTGTAGTTGTGAGCGAGTCACTGGGGAAAAAAATGTAAACAAACACAGACGCGAAAATGAGTATGCGTACATACTCATTTTAATATTCCTGTATTCTACCGCGTAAAGCGTGGTAAATACGAAATATAGTTCGAAATATTAAAGCAAACCATATTTGTTTTTGAAACCCACTTTGTAAAATACGTAGTCAGTATATAAAAGGAACTTTTATAGTCCTTATATCTGTAATAATTTTTTGAGAATGCTGATTTCCCATTTTTTTTTGGTTTTGAATACTTGTAATGTTCACATTCGATAAAGGTATACGCTCAAATCTGATACAAACATACTCATTTCAAAATGAGTACGTCTAGGTAGTCATTTTTGAGTATTTCTTTTTTCTCCGTGTATATATATTAAAAATAGATTTCCGATATAATGAGTCTTTAGCAGAAGTAATTATCATGTATATATATATATATATATATGTATGTGTGTGTGTGATAATTATTTCTGCTAAAGACTCATTAGACCGGAAATCTCATTTTTAAGGGATGGTCATGTTTTTCACGCACAATGAGTTAGTAACATTATATCAAAACTAATTTAAACTTAACACATAATTCAAATTTATTTTCCTATTCATGTACATGAACCTGTATTTTAATTCATTTTTAACATAGTCTCCTAGAATATTGTTACATATCTCCAAACCATGAAATCCAGCTAAAATATTCTTGATAATGTCTTTCACTTGAATATTTCTTTATTACTTTAGCATTTTGTTTTAATTAATTTTTCTACATTTGAAATTAAATAATTCTAAATATTTTAATTTTAATTTTATTTTAAAATATCTATAATTTGTATTTCTTATGATTTTATACGCATATTAAAATAATGTATTCTTTAGCTGTCTTTTATAACTATATATATATATATATATATATATATATTTTTTTTTTTATATATATATATATAAATATAAAAAAATTTTTTTTTTATCTTTCTTTTATATATATATATATATATATATATATATATATATATATATATATATATATAATTTCCTATATTTGTTCACGAGACAGAATATTAATATTTTAATGAATTATAGATTAATAACCATAATTTCTTTGAAAGCTTTTATGAACATTTCTTCCTACTAATACCAATGCTTATATAAAAAGTATTTTTATTAATATTATTCTTATTTATTTTCTACTGAAACAAAGAATTACTCATTATATGTACTATAACTTAAATAAATATCCTACTTATATATTAAAAACATACTAAGCTGCTTACGTTTTTTTATAGAAAACATTTTCAACGTATCAGAAAACTAGATTTTCAGTGAAATATGAAAAGTGTTAACAATATTATGGTACTTTACTCGTTATGAAACAAATACATGGTTTGTCAAAGTATCAAGTTTCAGATGCATTGAAACAATATTAAATTGTTTCTTTTATGATACATCTAAGCAACAAGACTTTTTTGACTTAGATACTTTTTAACAAATATGATTCCTAATTTTTGTTGAGTTATATAAAGTCATATAAACTTCACTCACAATTCATTTATTATTTTTATAAATAAAAATGTTACATTTATAAATTTAAGAAATAAAAATAGTATTTCTTATTATTTTAATGGGAAAAAAATGAATAATCTAATACAGTATTTTTCAATGAAATATAATTCATAAATAACCTTTTAAATTATTATTAGAAAGATATTTTTTGAATCTATCTCTAGAGATTATCAATCTTTAATAGAAAAATTACAGACATGTAGAACTTGAAGTACTTTTTTTCTTAATTATTATTAATGCTTTCGTTATCTGTTTAACAAAATAAACAAAAAAAGAATATTATTTCATACATATGCATTTTTCATTGGATTTTTTTTATATTGTTATATGTTGTTATTTATACGTTTAACTTAAGGTATTAAAAGTAAACCATAAATATAATTTTAACTGTTAGTATTCACTTCTTCATCTCGAATCCATCTCTTTATAGTCACCTAATTATTTGTTCGTTATATTATATATATATATAAAACAGGACCATTAAAATTTTATAAGCATTCCTTTCTTCGTTGAAATCAATATGCACTTGTTAACCTACATTTGTAACTTTCCCTTCTTCTTAAGAATTTTATGATTTCAGGTCTCAATAATCCCGTCTAGTAGCTAGAATCAGATTACATTTTTTTCTGCACTAAAGATCTTTTATTACCTATATTTTTTTTAAAAAAAACTTTTCGAACTATATTGCATATTTGAAGACGATGGAGAGTGGCATATGAAATGCTATACTTGACGATCAATCTACAGATTAGAGATGGTCGGTCGTAAAAATATACTCATAAAAATTATCCTTTGTCCCTCAAATTAAAACCGGAAACCGATTCGTTATATTTATGACTTTCCGAGTGCCTGAAATTCTGATAGCCAGAGTGAATTTCAAAAACCTTCTGCTTGGCGTTTAAGATTTTATCACCACCCATCAGGGTCGTAAAAATTGGATCTTATCTATAGCTTTATATTCCAATTTAGATAATTTTCGACGTAATTACGTTGCGGATTCATCTCGAAGAGGAAAACGCGCATAATGGATGTCGTGGTCAAATTTGGGTCACCCAGGCTCTTGTTTACATTAGTGAGAATAGGATGATCCTATTATGCCCTACTTTTATTGCGTCTTCAGGAAACACGATAGCGGTGGTATCCAGTATCCTCCGATAAAGTAAAATTTAATGATTAGACATTCTGAATTCCTATTGAATAAATGATGATATCAGAAATTTTTTAAGTGTAACAGCGTTTTATTTATTGCGGAAACCATAATAGTTATTTTTGATTGAAATTCTTTATTTGAAAAGGCTATTATGAGAAAAGTAACTCGAAAGTCTAATTAATTTTCAAATAAATGTTCATGTTCTGTATAAAATAAACATTTACATTGCTTAATTAATTGAAAAAAAGTCGTTTCAGTGCATTCCAGAATAATTTTTATTAATCAGTGTAACCTTTGAAATTAATGTATTATAGTTTAATATGTAAAAATGAATAAAATGCATGTGAAGTAAATGTTCAAAACCATATACTTATTTTGATGAAAATAAAAACTGTTGATTATTTTTACCATTCAGAAAATAATATCTAAAAATGTTATATTTAGATATTAAACTCATTTTATAATTAATGGAAATAAAATACTGATGTTCTTTTTAAATACAAACTATGTGTTAAGAATATATTTATGATTTGATAAATATCTTTATTATTTTAGGAGTCTTCTTTTCATTTATAGGAATATTTACTAATAGAGAGACTTGGCTGGATATTTCATTTGAAACAATATGGATACGTATTTATGAGATGACATTTTTGATAGACTTCGTCTTTAGGTATTGTGACCTGAACTGGCCTGAACCTGTACCTAAATATCTGATTTGGTACCTCTCTTTTCTAAATTTCACATCACATCATTCAAAGACAACATAAAATGAAACTGTTTTCTTCTATTTTCTTCAGCTATTAGTCATTATTATCAGTATTACTTAATATATTATTTAGTAGAAGCATAATTCAAATCCACGACCAGATGTGAATGCCGCTGTTCATGAAACTCGTGGCTACATTATTACTCGTTCACTTACCTGATAATATAGCCTTATAATTAAAGAGTTACTATTATAATATTTGTAATGCATTTCAGTAAGTGTGATTTTATTTTTAATGTAGTCTTTCATAAATGAGTACCTTTGTAAAAATTTTTACAATATCTATTATTTCGAAACTAGACAGAGATTCAAAATTTAATAATAAACTGGTTTTCAATCAAAATTAAGAAACGTGTGTAAAATATGTTAGATTTAAAATAAAAGAAAAAAAAATATTTTCTGAAAGGAAATTTTTTTAAAATAAAGAAAGAAAAAACCTTAGAGTTTTCTTATCTAAATAAAAATGAGTATGAAAAGAAAATTATATTTGAAATTCTAAACACAAATATATGATTCGTGTTAGTAAAAATATTTCTTTTTTTTTTTTACATTGGTCCTGAAAATATTTTACAAAATATAATGCAACACTGAGTAATGAGTAATGTTTTTCTTCGTAAAATTGTACTACATGATTATGAAAAATTGTAGAAACTATCACGTTTCATTTGAATTTTACAATTTTCAGTACTTAAAAAACATCATATTTATTTTTCTTTCTTTACCGAAATTACTTTCAAAATACATATAATGCTTTTGTACTGAAATATAATTTATTTATGCTGCTAAATGTCTAAAACTGCTTAGAAATAAATGTCTCATGTGATCAATTTGAAATTGCAGTAAGGTTCAATGTATGCTGTTTTTCAAAATTTAAAAATATATTGCAAGAGAAGAAGGGAAGAATTCAAAATATTTTGCATTTTAATGTAATGAAAAATTCAATATATTTTAAAATTCAGAAAAATTCAATATATTTTAAAATTCAGAAAAATCCAATATATTTTAAAAATCAGAAAAATTTAATAACATTTTAATATTAAGAATCTATAACTCAATCACTTTATTTCTGTTACTACAGAATAAAGTCTAAATAGATTTTGAAGGATCAATATATCAAAAACATTTATAACATAAAAATTATAATGAAATTTTTCTCATTTCTAGGATTAGATATATTCCGAAATATTTCGAAATTTTTGCTAAGAAATCCATATAAAATTTTCTTCAAATTATTAAATTAAAATAAGTAAATTTGAAAATATGAGACTTTTCATGATTCGTATGGTGTTTTAAAGAAGATTTTTAACTTTTGAATTCAATCTTTAATATGAAATAGTAATTTTCTTGTCGTTTCTTACGAAACAGTAAGCTTTTCTCCTTATTTTTGGCTTCAAATATTGGAAAAAAAATCATTTAATGAATTCAAAAAAAGTGAAAGTACATTCACCTTCTAGAATATGTTTTAAAGGAAAAATGTTTTAAATCTATAATAATCTTTATATTTTAGTATGCAAATTTTACAATCGAGTGTTTTACAAAAAATACTTTCCCTATTCTTAATTAAAGTCACTTTCTTTAAGAACACAATTTCTTACCAATAAAAGTCTTCCAAAAATTTCTTTTAAGTTTACTTAAATTATACGTCAGAAATGTGTTTTATATTTCTTCAAAAGAAAAATTCAAAGTAAGAAAACAGGAAGAAATTGTATATCTTATAAATTCTCATAAATAATATAATGATACATTATTTTATTTTTATTTCATTATATAATTTTAAGTAAAATTAGAGTAATAATCATGTAGTAAAATACTAATCTTATAAATTACGATTCTATAAATTAAATATAATGTTGCTTATAATTGGCATTTTTAAATAAGTATTAATCTAAATGTTTTTTTTACGTTTAATAATTCACGATGTAATGAAATGATTTTAATTGTATTTTGATTGTAATGATACCGTATGATATAATTTTAGAGGATAGAAAAAAAGAGAAAATGTTTCAATACCGCAACTTTTAAGAAAGATTTGTGCCTTTTTGACAAAGTGTCAGAAAAAAGAAATTACATTAAAAATTTTATATCTTCTAAAGGGTCTTAGATTATATGACGTAGAATATTGAAATGCTTGTATAAATGCTGATGTTTAATGAGTGAAACGTAATTGTTTTGTTAATACGACATATAACTCAACAATTTATTTATTTGAATATCATAGGAATTAATATTTTCATGTGCATACACTTGAATTAAGAAATTTGATCTTAGTTTGCTTAGAAAGATTTAGTGCATAATTTGGTTTGCTCGTAAACGAGCAAAAATTTTGTTATTGGTAATAGAATTCTGAATTCTGATTTCCAGATAAGAATTGTATTAAGCTACTAAATTTTCTCTTTACTTTCCCCAAGTAAAGAATTTTAATCTAGTTGAATCATTTTCCATTTCGAGAGTGTGGTTGAATCAAATTTTTGCACTTTGCTGTAATATACTGTATTATATATGCCAATCAAATCAAAACTCTTATTATTTAAATAAATATGTAAAACATTTAAATAAATATGTAAAAAAAAACATTTAAATAAATATGTAAAAAAAACATTTAAAAAAATATATAAAAACTTTCATTATAGATTAGGAATAGCAATTTTAAAATGATAGCAAATATTAAGGAATGTATTTATGAAATGTAAATATGAAAAGAAAACATGATTAATAATACGTATTCTCCAACAAAATGTATAGAAGCATAGTATAAAAAACATTTCCTTGATTTAAATATAAACAGTGGTTCAAAACTTTTAAGGATCATTATTTTTAAAATTAATATATATCTATTTTTTAAGTTCAAAATTTATTTGACATATCGAATTTGGTTAGGAGATATTGAGGCTTTATAAATTTACATATATTCTAACCTTTAAACAAGGAAAATTTTAAAAGAATTTTATTATAAAGAATTAAATAATATTTGTTTTTCTTTTTTTACTTTCCGATCATTTGTAATTATAAGGAAAAGAAGCAACTGACTTCTTTCTTTCTCTTAAATTTAAATAAGGATTGAAATTAATTCTTTTTTGCTCCAGACAATTAGACTAAAAATGAAACATATTTCATGAATCCATCGCATTTGTATTTAACTACAGTTTATCTCTTGTTTTATAACATTATATATATTCCTTTTAGTATTGTGTTTGAGTTAATTGAGTGAACAGTTAATTAAAATTAAATCGTTCATACCGTATGTAATAAGTTACTCTTGACTTCTTTGAAATAGATTACTTTTTATAGGTACTTTGATTCCAAGCAGTCACATAAATCATAAGTTAATTTCAACAAACTTTATGTAAAGATTTCTGAAAGTTTTATCCCTTAATCTTCCAATATTAATATTATTTATAAATATCGATAAATGATAGCATCATGAATAACGAAATAAAGGCATATTTAAGTAAAAACGTATTAATTTCAGTTCTTAATTAGTTACGAATATATGAAATACATTTCTTAATTCGAGTATCAATTGGATTGTTAATTACGAATATTAATAGGAATAAATATTTTTAATTTTCGCAAATACTTTCAAGAGTTTTAAGCTCGAAATTTTATAGACACCGTTAAAGTGTTATCTATCATTTTTTGCATGATTTTCGGAAGAAATTTGTTCTCCTCCCACATACTTATTAGAAACGGCACTCTCCATTCAAATTCAGTGTTATCATGTTAATAAAATGTCACATTTAAAAGCCGAATTTTTAAAAAACTGTTAGCTCAAACAGGTCGCTCTTGTGAAGTATAAAATATATGAAATCTAATTAAAATACTAATGCAGATAAAAAAAAATGACCCTTAAGCATTTATGAGTTTCATTAAATAAAGATCAATACGTCTACCTATCAGAATAAACATGTTTTCCCTTTCCACACATTTTAATTAGGAAATTATTTCAAAAACAAATATTGTAAGACTGAAATAATATGTACGAGTTAATTTGGAGATCAGTTATGAAAATGAATTTTTGATGATGTAGTGAAACAAATTATATTCGATAATATTGGAAAAATATCTTCAAAGATTTAAGGCACGTGAAATGCAATTTTTATAAATTTGAGCTACATATTCTGTCATTTCGAAAATCATGAGCTTCATTAAATATTTATATCTCATTTTCCTTTTAGGTTTCTATTACATATTCCAATGTATGAAAAGAGCATTTTCTTCACATTCAAGAATTATTCTAGTGATTATAGAAGCAATCCAATGTCTTGTCACTCCAAGCCCTTCCTGTCTAGATTATGGGCATCACATGTTCACTACTTGATTAGTTCCGAAGCAGATTTATTCACATTTTTCATAGGCATCGATATTATTCGCCATTTCTTACATGTTTTTTTTTATCTCTTGTCTTAAAGCTTATAAGCTTCGGCAGAAGGGAGAAGTATAGCTTTTCGGCGTGCTTCCGTCCAAAGGATTTACGGTGTTGCTATTTTCGTATAGCTACTTTTGAAATATAGAACAATGTGAAAAGGTCGGGCTTATATTATGTTTTAATATAAAAAATATAACACCTGTTGAATACATGAGTGTAACTAGATTTTAAGCTTAAAACTAAGATTCAGTTTTCAAAAAGAATATTTAAAATTTTGTATCATTTATGTGACAGGTACAATAACTTCATAAAAGTAATGCATTAATTTATTTCGTATTGAAAACTTTTAATTTGTGTCTCTTTTAATTCCTCAAAACTCTCTAAATCATTTGAATAAAATGAATTTAATTAGATAATTCGTGATAAGTTATAAACTGTTAACTTTAACAATAGATGAAATGGCTTAAAGCGGAACTTGTATGTCAATTGAAGATGCCACGTGTAATAAAATCACTATGTAGATACTTTCAATAAATGTACATTATGATGTATAATAATTTGTAAAGCATGATTATAGAAATGTTAAACCAATGTGCAAATGTTGCTACATACAATTTGTAAAATTTGATTGCCTTTTTCTGAGAAAGTTATTTGTTAGTTAAAATATTTTATTTAAACTCTTTGAGAGTTGATACCAAATTATTTACAAAAGAAGATTCAAAAGCTTCAGCTTTTGGTGTTTGTTAAGTTTTGAATTGCATGTTTGTTGTGTAATTATAACAGGAACTCTAGCGAAAGATAATAATTCATGTTATTTTAATTTAGAATAACTTCCTACTTGCTCAGCACACTTTCTAAAAGATCGCATTCAAAAGAAAAACAAATATAAAAGTTATAAAAAAAATTTACGAATGATTATTCGTGTGTGATCTTGAATTCTTAATTTAGGGAAATGAGGATAGCAGCAATGATCAATATCTACTTTAACGATAGAAACATTGACCCAAAATACATTGTGAAATCTGTGTGATGTCTCACAATCGTTACAGATTAAAACTATTGCATACCAAAAAACAACTTTGGATTACACAGTTTTTTTTAATTTATAATATTCTTTAGAATTTCGATAGGTATTTTCGTGAAGTTATTGATCGTATCAGAAATGAATGACTACATATATGATTTTCTTAAAAAAAAAACTATTTATTTTGAAGAGAAATTTTATTAAAAATATTTTTATTCTAGTACGAATTATAGCACCAAACACAAAACGTCGAGTAAAATAAAGCCTCTCTTCCACAAATAATTTATTTTCCTTTCAAAGTATAATAAGCATTACAAGCGTTACAAATTAAACTTGTTTTTATATTTTGTTTTCTTCATTTGCTTGATTGCTCATTTTGAGTTGAAATATACTGTAAGAGAAAAGAATGTATTTGAGTAATATCATGCTGTAAATTTGTTCACATTACAGATATGAATTCAGACTGGATGAAAGCAAATATTAGATTAATTATTATAAATATGTTACACATTAAAAAGTCAGAGAATATAAAATACGAAAATAAATTCTTGATTAAAATTATATTAAGAAATAAACAATACCTCACACTGTCATGTTTAGCATCTAAAATAAAAGTAAATTTGAATCACATAGTTTCCTTTCCCTCTCTTTCTCATGCTTTAGTTTCTTACCAAAACAACATGTACTTGAAAACTTTTACTTGAATTCCATCCATGAAATAACCACGTGAACTTATTTTTCCACTCGCACAAAAAAAATATTTCTAAATAGAGAGCTATCGATAAAATATAATGATCTATGTATAATAATTTGGCAAAACTCTCAATATTTATATTTATTTTAACATTAATGAATATAGCTTTAAATCCTTGAAACGCATGCCATGTATATTTACAGCAATATTCATTGATGGGCGTCGAAAGAAAGATTTTTATTTAAAATAGATAAGAAAAACTAACTTTCGATTTTTTTTGAGATCCACCATACCCCTTTCTTTTCTTTCCTGAACTGCTCAGATGAACTAGTAGCATTAATCTTTATCGCATAGACTATCAATAATTTCCTGAAATTCGATTCAAATGAAGTATCTAAAAAGAAATGGGGGAAATGCATTGATCTCACATTCACAAAAATTTTCTCATTCATCTCAATATTTTCTTAACAAATGATACCACGTAATTCGAGAATAGCGTAATATATCACTCATTTCGTCTTAAGCTCTTCTTATTTTTTTTAAAAAAAAGTCTTTATATTTAATATTTCTTTTATATTTTTGATCCTTTTAATTTATATTTAAACTTGAAAGTCAACTTGGATTATTTAGTTTGATAGATTGCGATTATCATTCGGGATATCATAGTTTATTTCAAATATAGCTTAACTTTTCTGGGTTACCTCACTTCAAGTTTGAATACTTAAAGAAAAACATTCTTGTGATTAGATTTGAGTTGTGTATACATTTTTTTAAGGTTAAGAAATCGAATTTAGATTATCACCTCAACACATCAGCTATAAAATTAATAACATAATTAAGATGTATTAAAGACATCACGTAAATATACAAATATTTCATAAATGAATAAAATTTGTAAATATCTCCATGTTGTATTAATATATGTTCTTGTACTTATTATGTTTCAACATTTTATAGTATATAAGTTGAAAGCAAGAAATAAAATTATTGTTATTTGACGTTCTTATGACATTCTTAAAAAACTGATAATTGAAGTATTGTAAAAATTTGTTTCAAATATGATGAGCTTAAACATGATACATATATACATAAATTAATATAAAAATCTCTAATTTATTTTATTAACTTCTTAAAATTAAGAATGATATGACATAAAAGAGAAGATGCAATGTAAAATTTTATCTACGTACTTATGGGCAATAAATTTGTACTGATTAACGAGTTAAGGGATGTAGCTATTAAAAGAAGTAGCATTTTAGACGTTAAAATCCTCTTCCTGGTTTATGGTGTGCGGTAATAATAATAGGAATTTTCACGCAACTGTGGTCATTTCTGAACACATTTGAAATACTCACCCGGATACATTGTGAATTAAGAATCGTCACTTAAGACTATTCTTCTCTAATCATAGCTGTTCCGAGATGATCAAACCCGGCCCCTGTTTATTCAAACTTCATGATGTAGAGGCGTTAAGGTAAATCGGCCTAACGTTTAGCAGGAGCGCACTTTGTCTGTAATTATTTTTCTTGACATAAAGGTTTTAAATAATGCCCTTTAATTGGTAGGACAAATATATTTAAATGCATAGTATTTTAGTCACTAAATCAATCAATCAAAAGAAGTTTAGCGGTTAAGTGCATTCTCAATAAAAATCATTATACTGTCATATTGGAAGGATAGCTTAAGAACTTCCCTTTGCTTATAGCAGTAAAAGCTACTTAACACTTTTTTCAGTTAAAATATTTAACATATTGCATAAATATGACTAAATTATTTTAATTGATTGCATTAATTTACTTGGTTCAAGTAAAATTCCTTTTGTTTATACTTTTTTTAAAATTTTGCTTTGGTAGGAATTCTGTTTCGAATAAGGATTTCTAATTATTTTTGCTTTCAAGATATTTTGATGTAAAATAATTAGTTGGATCCCAAATACTAATATAAATACACTATTTTCAGTCAAAACATCAGTATTAGAATTAATTTACCTCCATTTTAGAATTTTATATCTTAATTCTTTTGTCTTGAGATTTGCTTTTAAGTTCATCTCGTAAAGTTTTTGTATATTGAATTTCGCTACAATTTTTATATTACTACTTTTATTTAAAATTTTTAAATATTTACGTTTAACATGTGTTCTAGAATATTTCGTATTGTTCTATTCTCAGCCATTAAATGACAATTTTATAGTATAATACATTATTTGCTTTAAATTTAGATAATCTGCTTATAATTTTAATGCTTTGTTTCACTTTTACATTATTTTATTCTACAGTTATTTTAATTTTTTTCATATTAGCAATCTACTAGTCTTAATATAAATCTTTATTTTGATTTTTAATAGCTATAATTTATAAATTATTACGAATTTATAATGTTAATAATTACTTCTACATGCATTTATACATATATATATATATATATATATATATATATATATATATGCATGTGTGTGTGCGTGAATTCAATTTATCATTTTATTTCAAATTTTTGTTCTCTTAACCAGATTAATTCTAATGCAAATTCTCTCATTAAAAATTACCACTTTCACTTATTGAGTCACAAAGACCGATATATCCTTCATATCTCCATCAGAGATATCGAGATCATTCTGCATTAAATTGAAGAAAATTATCTGAATTTCTAATTCTTGCAGTTTCTTCCCCGATTTCCTTTTTCCGTCTTTTTCCCCTTTATTATCAGACCACTGATAGCTAAGTTTTTTACTTCAAATTTCTTACGGGTAACAAACGTGAATAGAATGTAATTTTTACAAATGTTCAGTTTCAGAACAAAATTGACTTTTTTAAAAATGCTTTAATTTTAAACAAAAATTAATTTCATATAAATATTTCGATTTTATTTCTAGCATTTCTGTTTGACAAATGTATTGATTTTAAATGAAAATTAGTCTCATTGCATTTTAGTATTTATAATTTATTATGCTTGACCGCTCTATTTTATTTTTAAAATTACCCAAAATGTAATTGGATGATTTTTAAAAATCAAATCTTAGTAAATATTATATTTGTTTGTAACATGAATGTGTGTGTGTTAAATTAATATGTAATATTCTGTTGAGGAATACGACCACAAAATAAGCACACTATAACTAAGCACATTCAATTACTTGACGTGAATGTACACGATCAAATAAAATTTGTAAATTATTTCAATTTATGTTGTAACATTGAATAAGCAATACAAATATATTTTTTGTTTCATATTTGTTACCATTTCCCCCATTATTTCTCATTTTTATTTTACCGAGTTTTTTTCTTTGTTGAAAAAATAAATATTATAATTTCCGTAACTCTAATACTAATATATGTACTAAATATACAATAGCACTGAAAATTTGATACTATTTGAATGAATCAATTTGAATTTACATAAATATGGAAAATAATCACATGTATCTTAATCAATTGAAGCATAATTTTTATTGAAATATTATTCAATCAAGAGATTATGTTTTGCGTATTAAAATTGTTACGTATCTTAAATGTTAGTAATAATTGTGAGATTTAAATTTTGACTTTTTTCATCATACTGTAAATCAAAAAAGCGTGTCCAGGAATACATTTACATAGTTAAGAGTTCCTTTTTTTATTATTCATGTACTGTAATTAATACAATCCTTGCATTTTAGTATGGACTCAACTTTGTTTTTATTTCTGGACAAGAATTTGGAATAATAGTTGAGTCAATGTGTAAGATATTCCGATAGTAAAGAGATATAATATGAAATATTCGTAGTGGAATATTCTTTGTTTCTTTTATTTTTAATAAAATTTTAAATTTTCATCCGTGTAATTCAGCTCAGTGGGAAACTTATTGACACCGTGCGAGCCGCATGCTACTCACGAATTCACCATATCTGACCAAACTTAAGCAAACACACATACAAAAGAGATAATATTAAGAAAAAATTACGAAGTGGATATTTATAAATTTTGTATAATGACTGCTTAGCATTATAAATTTTGATTTTAACTAAGTTGTACCTATATTATGAATCAAAGAAAGCTGTAAAATATAGAGCAATTAGTTGCACTAGAAAATTTTATGCCCAACAAAATCATTCGTATATTTTTTCTTTAAGTGCTCAGCAGAAACCAATTAAATTGTTCTGAGATTTAATGAAATAAAATACTGTAATTATGTCAAAGGTAAACATATTTTATAGATGGAAATACCAATTTATATCAAAAGGAAAGGAAAAAAATTCAATACATACCCAAAACATTTTAAATGAATTTATATTAAAATTGTAAGTATACTCATTTTTCAAATATATTGAAGTAAATTTGAATGGACTTCTAAAATATTAGTTCATGGATTAAAAATCAAAAGAAAAAAACAACACGCACGTGTTTGTCCGCAGTATGCGCTTGAATTATACATTTAAATATCTCTAAGCAATCTATAAAACTTATTCCTATCTAAAAGTGTGACCCATGAAGAAGAAACAATAACCAATTTCTTGAGTTAAAAATATAAAATATATATACTTAATAATATTTTAAATAAACCGATTATATATCAAGGAAAGAATGGAACACACGTATCTAAAAGTTTAAGCAGGCAAAATATTAGTGTAATTGTTAACATGGATCAAACGTTACAAATAGATACATCAAGATAACGCTTTTATTTACAGTTATTCTTTTTTATCACTGCGACAAACATAATAAACATATTTGCGAAAACAACCGTTTTTTATTGCCGCGAGACCGCAGTTCTCTATTTATCGTAAGCCAAACATCTTTTGAACGCCCTGCAGTAAACAGGTCTTCTATCTCACGTCTGTGTATAGTCCAGGGTTTTTTCCTTCAACCACAAACTACCTACTAGTAGAGAATTGGTGCTCCTTTGGGAGAAATGCAATTCCCCAGCCTATGAATAAGTTAAAATAGCTTGCTAGCTGTGCGGGAAATGAAATTTTAGACTCGGGAATTTCTCCTTCCAATTCTTAGTTGAAGTTATTGAATACAGAAAGGGGGATAGAAAATGAAATCTTCAATCCGATTCTCATAAGAATTCGGAATCTCTTTTAGCTAAAGCTCAAATTAAGCATTTCATACAGCTAAAAATAATCTTTAATTTAATTTATATATATTTGCACGCAGCTTTCTTGTAATAACGTAATTGGATATTATGAAGAATTATAACTGAAAAAAAAATTCTCCACATCGCACACATCTATTTAATTATCAATCTATTAATTGAATTTTTTTTACTCTCTATTAAATAACATTTTTCAATAATTTTACTTAAATGATCGTCTATGAGTTAAATTTGTTAATTTTTTTCTATTGTGCATAATAGTAGTTACTTGCTTAATCAATCATTTGCCTTCTCTACCACCATCGACAACACATAATCATTTAGAATATTCTAATTTTATGAAATCACACTTAAGATCTTGTAAAATTAAAACATGAAAAGAAATTGCTCAGTGCAATATAAATGAAGCGATTTGACTACATTTTATAATAGAAAAATCAGAATATTTTGACAAAAGACATTATAACCACAGTTATACTCGTATGTGGCTTAAAAATGCATCAGAAACCAAAGGAGTCGAGGATATATGATAGCATTATTTTTACAATATTATTCTTTTCTTATATACATGAAATGGAATAAGTACAACTACGTTGTCTATTAATCAATCAGAAGCAGAAAATCTTTCATCACTATCCAAATAAAAAGTGGCTGTGTATAGTATTGAAAATATAGATAAGAATTTCATATATAAGAAAATTTTATTAAATTTTCGTTCTAGATCGAATTTAACTTCGCATTCAGATATACAAACTATAATTAATGTCAATGAGAGCATCAGAAGTACAATACGTATCTTAAAAATGTAATATCATATAAAATACAAACATTTAATGCTACCTCAGTTGAATTTGAATGGGTTGAAAAGTTATTTAAAATCACCTCACGGTATTTCGAACAAACGAAAACTAGAAATTCAAAAGCATTTTAACTTCCCATGGAAAAAATGAAGGAATACGCAAGATCCACGCTAAAAAAAATAAACCTGATGCCTGCCATGTATGTAAAAAGCTGACTATCGCAGGAGAAACCATTGAAAACTTTTTAACAGGTGTCAAATGCAGTCAGATACAACAGTTACGTGAGGAAGATGGAAATACATGGCTTGGATGACCTTTACAGTGAACGACATAGTTTAAAGTGCAAATGAAATAAAATTGCCAAATAAAAAAGGATCTTGTAGCACCGTTATATTGAAATAGGTATTTTGTAGCTCTGAATAACTAGAGCAAGCAAAAATTTATTCTTTACCGTCACTTGCGATAACTTAAACATTCTACTATATAAGTAACGTGTTTATTCATCCAGAAAAAGAAACTGTTTTTTTCAATTTTTTGGTTACTAACATTTTTACTGAAGTCATAGAACTTGAGAAAGTGTTTCACTATGTATTGAATTTTTTATGAATTTGTAATACATAGCACTTAAATAATGAAACAAAATGTTTTTTAATAAATTTTGGTGAAAATTATTATTATTTATTCGATACATGAATGTCATACAATTTCTGTAGCAAAGTATAACTTGATATTGCTATAGATTCCTTAAGAATTGGGCTTGAAAAATTCTGATTTAATTATTTGAACTTATTTAATCTAAAATATAAAGCTTTATAATAAAGAAAAATTTAAATTTCTTAATGCTAATATCGTTATGAACTTAGCATAAGTCCCCAAAATGTTTAAATATGTAATGTGTATAAAGTGGTTTAGATAGAGCATAATGATTCATTTTTCATAATAAATGAATAATTTGCATGAGTCAATTAAGAAAAATTTTTGTGAATATCTGCAAAATTGATTATATATGTACGTTTACATGACGTAAAGTCATCGGAAAAGTGTTCAGAAAGTTAATATTACTGATGCATTGATGATATTCAATAATGTTAACGGTTTTAATACTTAAGACTTTTCAAGCAAAATCAAACAACAAGGTGAATTTTTAATGCAATGGATCATTGTAAAATTGCAATAAGGAAAGGGCACTTCCATACTAATGAATTTCTCCTTTTTCTTCCTCTGGGACACACAATCATATGTAACGATACTACGAGTTCAATAAAGCCTTTAATTGTTTGATTCCATACTATATGCATTGTATTCATTTTTTCTTTACTATACTTTCCTCATTGTTTAAGTACAAAATGATGTCTCTCATTTCTGAATTTGATGTTTCTCTGATGATTTCTCGTGGAGTTGGAGGGGGGAACACATGTTTCTAAGGTTTTGCACACCATTGTATTTATTAATTCATAATAGGCAATGAATTTTGTAGTGGTATCACGACTCTTAAAATCACTTCTTAATTCTCAGTACATGAGTATTTAATTTTTAACATGTTTTGGATCCGAAAATTTAATATTAATTGTCTAAATAAGGAAATTACATATTACAGCAGTTAAATCTTAAGTATAAATTAAAAACTGTAAGAATTATTTAAAATGATTTCATTACTTTTTTATCTATGAAAATGCTTATGAGTATTAAGAACTGGTTAATAAGCCAATAAACGTTTTGTTCAACTCCATTACAGGTCATTTATAACAACAAAATTATGTATAAATATAATTACATACGAGTATTTAGCTTGCCCCAGTGCATTATTCAGTATGTGTATATAGTAAAATAATTAGTAAAGATTGCATAAATATTCTAAAATTTCTGAAGGAATGTAATCGTTCTAAGTTGGCTAATATCATACTTAATTACAAATTTGAAATTAAAATTCGCTTTCCAATAAATTGATATTATTTATCTACTTATTTTTCAGAAAATTCTTAAAATTCAAACCATTATTAACCAAAATTAATTTTAATTTAGCAAAAACTGATAAAAATAGTAAGAAATTATGTTTTAAATGTACAAAAAAAATGGGAAAATTCATCAGAGCACTAACAAATAAAAAGAAATGTTAAAGATTATATACAACTAATATTAATTCAAAATATAGAGAACTGAAGTATACAACGTTTTTAATAGTTAGTTATTCTTTATTAATTCATTAAAATTATTTTGTAAGTAAAAGTACTTTTATATTTCAATGAAGCAAGAAATATTCATGTGAATAAAAGAAAGGCTACAAAGCAATTATTTTTAATTTCTTAACGAAAGTTTTATTGATAATGGTTGAAGACATAAATATTTGAATTTGATCAAATTCTTAATCAGAGTTATAAAGGTCAAACAGTTTCTTTTTACTTGACCCATACGAAAGGGTAAGCTATTTTCCTTTAACTCCCTGCATTCTATCAAATGCTTGTGATAGGATGTCTTTCAAAAGTATAATTTTATCATAAACGCGAGCCTGAGATTGAAGCAAAACATAATAGGAGTGCTTTTTAAATTTTGAATGCAGAAATATGGGGAAACTCTAAATTCTAGTTTTCTTCCTTGACAAAGCCTCATCTTTGCCTCTGAGGTATTGAAAAAATCCTCTCAATTTATCGATATTCTCAAGATGCCTACAAATGTTTTGTAAAAGCAATGCTGTTAGATGTCGCAATTGTTACGCGCACGAATGAGTTTCTAAACAGTACTAAATGAAACTCAGTGTTTGTTAGAAATGTGAGAAAATCAATGTTGAGCCTGAATTTTTGCAGTCTGCTATTGATTTATATAAACTGATACTGCTTTTTTCCTTTATTGGAACACCGTTTATACTTTTGGATTTTCATTCCTCTTGAATGACATAAAGAGTTCCCACTGCTAAAGTTTACCGATTTAAGAAATAATGTTTGAATTCTTAACTTGTCTAAAAATCTAATTGTTATTTGCATTCTGTAACATTCTAAAATGCTTAAATTTCAATTCGAAAGTATCGTGTAAAATACAAAATATATATTGTGAATATATATCTGCCTGATTACAAATGTATGCAATTATAAGTAACATGACTGAATAAAATAAATCTGGACTTTTTACAGTCAAATTCAACACTTGATACACAAATGTTCACAAAATCGCTTTTCAGTAATTATATCTTGAAAAACTGAATATCTTCAATTTATTGTTCCGTAACAGACTATTATTTCATATATGACAAGAGAAAGATAAATAAATTATGCGAAGAATACTTTTAAGTATACAGAAGATAAAGAATTAGAATGTTATGCAACAACCATTTAATGATAGATATAAAGTTCAATATCACTTACTTTATATATACCATATTATAAAGTAAGTGATATTGAATCGAGTCTCCCTATAAATATCACTTAAAGCTTACACTTATAATTCAGCAAAACAAGAAACTAGGGGATTCAATATATCCTTTCTTATTCGTGTAAGAGATATCCAGATTCCTCTCGACGTAATCCTCCCGAATAGTATAGAAACATAAATTAATAACGTACAATATTTTATCATCGGGGCTCAGGAAGCTATACAATTAACAAAACTCTGCTTTCATGAAGCTCAGGCAAATGATAAACGTCGATATGACCATAGGTATCTTACAGTCATTTACAACATACAGAACCTAGTTTAGGTGTTTACATTAGTACGACACGTTAGAGTGTCCGATTAGTTTTTAAGACATTATTCTGCATTGTAATGAATAAAATGACAATTATCTGATATAACGTATGAAATAGAAAGTGTAGAAGAGAACAATAGACGACGAAATTCCAAAGATGTAATTTACGACCTGAGATTAAGACCTCATCATGATCTAAATGATCAAATGGATGAAAAAAGGAGAACCGAAATTTTTAAGGAGATCTGTAACAAGGAGCCAGACTAGGTTGCCATGGGACGCTATTTCTTTCTAAAAAGGGAAAAGTAGCGAGACTCGTTTTCAGGCAATTGCGGAGGAGTCGGATTCAGCATATGCGGTATAATCTCACATTGATTAATTCGATGCATCTTAATATACTTCGATCCTCAGATTGTATTAGATCCATAGTCCAACGACGCAATCCACCCTACGAGCCCACATTTAGTATCATGCGAAGGAGCATGAACTGAAGCGAAATGTATTTTGAATCTTTTCTATACATAAATCTCTAGCTGAGCAATAAAGTCGATATAGACTTTATTGCTTAACAACAGGAAGGTGGAATCTTCTTGTTGTTAAACTTTGCATAGTAATATTCTTACTTTTAATTCATGTTAATTTAAAGTAAAATCTCACTTTTAATATTCCTATTAAATTGATAGCTCAGAATTCTTTTAAATAATATGTATCCAGTTGAGATCATATTCCGAACTCTTTATTTGACATACCGCCATATTCTACGGAACAATATTAACCTAAAATGAGCACTGAAACATACCCATATTTATTACTTCTCATGAACTTTTGAATAACACTATGATGAGAACAAGAGTAGCTAAAAAAAGTTTCATTGAATTTTTTCTTCTAATTTTTATTTAAATGTTTGTCCATTCAATAGATTTGTCAAAAATTACTTCAGAACTTCTTTTCATAAATAATTAACAGGAAATTTTTAAGCAGACATTATATATATAGCAGTAAAGATAAGTACGAAGTATTTAAGGTGGGAAACCGTAACAGTCTTAATAAGACCGCCACCTCTACTGATCTCATAAAACCTTTCATTTCAAAGCTCTAAGGTAAAATTGTAGAGTACTGTAAACGCGTTAGAAATGTTTTCGGTATTATAACGTTACTATTTTTATTTTGCATTGTGTTGTTTTTCAATGTGATTTGCAGCTTCAACATGTATTACTTTAAATCATGATGAGTATAATTTTTCTTTAATTATTCCATTATATGTATTCAGGAAGCTGTAAATATTTGGTCCTGTTTCATGATGTTCTAGAATTGTAGCCATGTCCTGAACTTTGTGTAACATATTTCTTTTCCATTTTCTCGGGCATGAAAGTTATGTTTACCATGAATCTTTTCCTTCGAGAACTCTAGTTGTATAGACTTTCTGATCACTGAATTGACTCAGGGTTGAGGAATATCTGGATAAGAGCTAATACATTTATGGATGGTAAGAAAGTCTTGATAAGGAACAAAAATTGTTATACGAACATGATATAAGATGCGCCTCGGTGAGTAAATTTTTAGAAATATTTCTTGAAGTTTTGTTGCCCTGGTAAGCCGCTGAGATCAGCAACGTTGTTAAGACGGCCGAACCTGAAGGAATTGACTTACATCGCTGCTAGTAGCGCATCGCGTCTTCATATGAAGTAGTGGAGGTGAAAAGTGTCGGACGACTTTCAACCGCCATAAGTGTAACATTTCCAAGGAGCAGTTTTCATTTCTGAACCCCATGTAACTGAAAAAAAAACCTAGACATCCTTCAATAAATTTTGCCTTCATTAAATATCAAATCGCAAATTAGTTCGCCTTTTGCTAATTAATATATAACTTAACCACTTTCTATCTTCTATCTCCTAATCTGCGTTTTCCTGCCTTACGTATTCGAATACCATGCTCAATAGTGATTATTTTTTTTTAGTAAAGGTAACCCAGTCTTAAAATTCCAGTTGTTTTGTCATTTCATTTTATGACTATAGCTTGAGACATTTCTCACCTTACCCTCGACCGGAAAGGAAATGAATTAGAAATATATGATTACAATAACTATACAATTAAGTTCCAAATTACTTAAATCTGGATTCGGTTTGCGCTGCGGTTGAATCTAGGATATTAAGCTCTCTGATTTTTATCATGAACAAATAAAGAATTTTAATATTTAGCATTTCATACTGAAAATTATTTCCGATTCATCACACAAATGGATATATACATATATATATATATATGTGTGTGTGTGTGTGTGTGTGTGTGTGTGTATTATTATTGTGTGTGTGTGTGTATTGTATTATTGTGTGTGTGTGTGTGTGTGTGCGTGCATTATTATTGTGTGTGTGTGTGTGTGTGTGTGTGTGTGTGTGTGTGTGTGTGAGTAACCAGTATGTGTGTGTGTGTGTGTGTGTGTGTGTGTGTGTGTGTGTGTGTGTGTGTGTGTAAATAGCAATAAT
>BMAW01095071.1:133915-167814 GCA_019974015.1 Nephila pilipes
ATATCTGAAAAGTACAGTTATTCAATACATGTTCACTCACCAATTTATTATATTAAAATTTGCAAATAATTGCATAATTTTCAGGAACCTTATTTACATAAACGACAACAAAATCTTTCAGCAAATCTTCTATAGCGAGTTTTAGATGTTTAAATGTAATTTCCCTTTCTGCTTTAAAATTCAAATTGCAAAATCTCCTGCAAGATACAGGATCTAAATTCGTTAAAGGCCTCAATAGGCAAACCATATTTAATTTCAACGTTAAGAATGAAACTATCAAAATCCTTTGTAATTTGTTTTCTTATGACTTGATTACTATTAGTAATCATGAGCCTAAATCCAGTTCCCTTAATCATGAAATCTCTCAATAAATTGTTTCGAATGATGTGAAAGTTATTATATATTTCTCTATATTTATATATATAACTGATGTTTCTCGTTATGGCATACTCTTATAGATGCTTTGTTATCTTTCGATTTTCATTTCATTTTATTGTATGTAATTAGATTGTCAATTGTTTAAGACGTTTATAAGAGGACGGGATATGTGAAATTCGTCCTATGATTTGATTTTTACTTTGGTATGTCACAAAATATATTAAACGTTTTTCTTTCTTAACATATATCAAATTTGTGTATAAAAAAAACTGATAGTGTTGGATTTTGTTTATTTTTTTTGGAACACTTCACAACTTGTCGACTATTTAAGTTCTGACAAATATAAACAAACATCTCTCGTGACATTACACCTCATTTAATATTTTACATATGTATCTTTGTATAACATTACTAATTTTCCTACGAATGAAAAAACTGGTTACAGCAAAGTTAATTGCAAGTGTTTATGATAATTGTAACTGTTTACTCATATATTGTTCTTTCCGTGATTTTTAAAATTGGGGATAACAGTCTTTGTGTTGCTCCATATCCCGTAAAGATTTTCAACAAATTTTAAATAATTTTCGTGTATCTTGTCTTGTACATTTAAATTCAATTACATTTCTTAAAGTAATTAATATTTTAGCGCTAAAAAGAGTTTTGTAACTTTTTTTAGAATACCGCGCAATAAGAGTATATTTATAAAAGGAAAAAATATTGGAAAGAGTAAACCAATGTTGATACTGAGACTTTTAATGAATCAAACAATAATGTTGGAATTTAAAGTGTAATATTTAGTGTCATGCAATATTTTTCAGTATAATGAAAATTAAAAAAATACAATATTTGAATATAAATTGCTGCGGCTTCTTACGTCATTTTTGACTTAATTTTGATTGCGGAGCTGTAAGGAGATTTGAGGAAAAGGAGCAAACGATCTTTTCTCCACTCACAGATTCCGGACCTGTGAAGGTCGAGTTTTAAAGTTGTGATGATTAAGTTTTAAATTTGTAAATGTTAACTTTGAAATAAATGAATAGTTCTTTACCTCTCAAAAAAAAGTAAATATTACGAAACAATCGTTTGCTTAATTGATTATGGAAGAGATTTGCTCCTGTGCGATTGGCAACAAAACATTATTATTATTATGTGTTGTTCTATAAATTTTTTTAATCGGTCTACTGTAATCTTGTAAAGATTGAAGATGTTTCTGTGTTGCATTAAAATAAGTATTGTTTAAAATCTCGAACATTTGAAGTTTCTTTTACGTGGAATGTAGTCCGTTTTCGGTGTGGCTAATTAGTTTAATGGAGCAGTTTTATGCAGCAAAAGTGAAATGTTAAATGAAACAGCTCTCCGGAATTACAGAAAAGTTGCTTGCATCCCGCACACCTTCTGAAAGGAAATTATGTGGAATTGACGGTTTTATCAATATACCCCTTCCCCATAAAATTATATCCTTATTTGTTTTGATATAATGCTTGAAAAAACTGCTATAGCAGCATATTTTTCCGAGTTTAAAAGATGAATAGACCTTGCAGAATAATTTCAAATCTTCTGGAAACGTTAGATCCCTTCAAAAAATGAAGCTAATTGATAGGATTGAATATATTTATTTGTCATCAAGTACAGAAATTTGAATTAGGTAGTCTGTCCAGTGTATCTGAAAGTTGGTGCAGTTTCATCGTGTCCAAGGAAAAGACGAAATGTATGACCACTACAAGTAAGCACACGTTACCCTACAGATAATAGAAGTCTTTAAGCCTATATTTAGAAATGGGCAAATGCGGAGCTGCTTAAGAAAATACCTTTATGGAAAAACACAGAATCCTAATGAATCTGTGAACAATGTGACTCAGATTCGTGTACCAAAAACTGTATTTGTGACCTTCAAAACATTAAAATTTGGTGCTTTTAAGGCTGTTTTTGGCTTTAATGTAGGGAACATAACAAAGTGTCATGTTTCATGAGGGGTTGAAATTCATTTAAGCCATCACTGTGAGAAAAGGATGAAAAAATTAGATAAAAAACTCACTTTCTCTACAGAACAGAAGCTATCTAAATATTTAAAACATGTCAGTAAAAAAATTAAAATGCGAAAAGGAAAATTAAAGATTCTTATGAGACAAAAAAAAGGTGATAATTCTTCAAGCAAAGTAGAACTTTATTAAATTTAGCTTCTTAATCAGCAATAAAAATATCAATAAAATTCCATGTTCATTTTTCTCAGTATTAAAAAGAAATTAAATATTTAAGGACATTTAATTTATGTTATATTACTAGGGCTTAGTGATTTTTTTTAACACTTTTTATTTTACATCATGAAATTTAACAAAAATTGCTAATTTAAAAATGATTATGAATAAATAATTTGTTTTATATACATATTTTTATTTTACTTATTAGGAAACTAGTACGTTAAATATGTACGGCATACTATTTTAACTTTCATAAAAAAAATCATAAACCTAATTTATACGGTTCAATAGTAAGTTGTATATATAAAGTTGATGGATTTAACACGGAAGAGTAAGACTTTTACCAGTTCCTTAAAATAGAGTTTGTTTCTTGTATTTTATAAAATTTTATTAATATTGTTTTTGGGATTTTAATAGACATTTTTTCCATTTAAATGGTAATATATAATTTATGTGCTAGCCTTAGACAATTGAGTGTTTGATTCTAGTATTTAATATTAATATATTGGGATCCGCTACAACTAGTTATTCGTCTCTCTTAAAAATTATAAGCTACGTCCTTCCATTTTATATCTTTGATCAATATTTTGTTCCATTTGTAAATATTTTATTCACGAGTTCTCAACATGTAACTGAATAATAAATTAAAATTGTAAGTATATATAAAAGTTATTTTTCAACCTTGATTATTTTGTTCTGAATTTATTTTGTATATCATGTTGGTAGACTTCCTATCTTGATAAGTACAGGCAAAAATGTGTGTATGTGTGTGCATTAAGTTAAATGAATAAAAACTTTTTGTGTTAAATTTCCTTTCTCTTGAATCATGTAAAATATTAAAATACAAACTAAGATAAAATAAAGTAAATAAATGATAATATTTTATGATTTTTAAGTATGTAACATGTATCAAGAAATTTATAATTTTTTTATTATAAATAATCATAATTCGACATGGAATCAAAAACAAATATTGAAAGAGACAAACTTACTGAATTCAAATTATAATGAATGGCTTTATTATTGACTAGCTGATGCCCCACCCCTCTCCGCTGGACAGACGATAATATAATATTTTGGAACCTATACGTAACATATTCAGAAAATTTTCAATTTTTAAAGCTTTAATGATAATCTAAATTTATAATTTTAAAAATTTGATTGTCTGTAATAATGGTTATCATCGACATTCAAATATATCAGAAAAATAAAATATTTCAGTAAAAAGTCACCGCATATATATAATATAATGTAGATAAAATTCATTCCGCCGTATACATGTTACACCTAGTATTGAAACATTTTGTCAGAATATTCATCATGTGCTTAACTTTCTAATGAAATATTATTTGGTATTTTTCCATTCCGCACGCGCAAATCTCACCAAGTAAACTTAATTGGTGACAATACACAGTATACATATAAAAAATATATTCCGTTTATCGCCAAAAATGATATGACGGACGCCAAAGTCGCCAAAATTACATAATCGACGGATAAGAGTGGATTAACGGATGAAAATTACATTTTGGATAAGAGGTCCGTAAAATCCGTTCTTAGTGAGTGTCTACATCGCAAAATGAGTAACTATGCGAAATTTCAAATCAATCGGTTGTATTGTTTTTGAGATCTCGTGATGAGTCAGTCAGTGGTATTTCGCTTGTATATATATAGATTAAAATTATAATAAATGACTAATTCACTAAAAATCTCTAAAATAGAGTTATGCTCATTTTGTTATTTATACATTTAGTAGTAGCTAGAAGAATGTTTCTTTGATTTTATATAAAAATGTTACAATAAAATGGAATCGTGAATGAAAACACATATATTCATCAGATCCTTTTAGATTCAGGCAAATCTACCTCTAGGGATTTCGAATGAGATTATATTTTCCATTTATACTGTTTTATGACCCATAAAGCAAATTTTAATTTTAATGAAGAAAAGCATACATATTTAAATACGAGGCTAAATTGACATATGCAATGCAATATTCATCTATCAATCTACAGAAGAGCGAAGAAATTTGTAGAGTCATAAAATTGAACCTTTTAAAAAATTGTCCTATCTGCTTCAAACGAAATGCGAGACTGGTTCATATTTATGAGTTTCCGAGTGGACCCGAAATTCGAACTGTCGCAGAGTGAATTTCAAAAAGCCTCGGTATTGATGCTTAAGATTTTATCACTACCCACCATGATCGTAAAAATAGGATTTTATCTCTATTTCCCAATTTGGATAATTTTCGACTTAATTGCATGTTGGAAAGGAAAGTGGTCATAATGGCTGTTGTGATCTAACTGGGTCATCGGAGGCACTTACTTATGTTACAGCGAAGAGGTGTTCATATAATACTTTTGTTTTATAGCGTCTTTAGGAAATTTCATTGTTATATTATGCTGTACCTTTCTTTAAACAAAATTTTAATGGTAAGAAATAACTATTTTATGTTGCATGTGATGGATTATATGATAAATTTTACTGATCTTATAGCATTATTTATTAATAAAGCTATAGAAGTTATTACTGAAGCCAGTTTTCATTAAAATGTTCAGTTGGGAGGTAAGTTGTGTTAAAAATGAATTATGTTTCAATTAAAACGTATATAACGTAGGGTAAGCATAATTTCAGTTTAATTAAGAGAGTGTTATATTCTCATTCCACTATTAATTTGGAATACATACGTGATAAGATTTCATTTCTAAATAAAATTCAGAGATAAAATTGTTTACTTTTTAAAGTTACATTTAGTTTCATTAGAAATGAAATGAAGAGAAAACGTTTTTAATGTATATATAAATAACATATGCTCATGTTCCGGGATTTTAGAAAATTCAAAATTGCAGTTTGTTACACGAAAAGTAATGGCAATTAAAAGTAATATTAAATTGATACATAAAGTTTCATTTAAGTGATTATAATATTGAAATAATTCCTTAATAATATTACTTAAATAATTCTTTAATGATATTACTTAAATAATTCTTTAATAATATTAATTAAATAATTCTTTAATAATATTAATTAAAAAATTCTTTAATAATATTACTTAAATAATTCTTTAATAATAATAATTAAATAATTCCTTAATAATATTACTTAAATAATTCTTTAATAATATTAATTAAATAATTCTTGAATAATTTAATGAAATAATATAAAGTAACAGCTCTTTAATAATAGTAATGAAATATATTCTTTGTTATTATAACTGTAAGTTATATTTCATATAATTAATACCTAATAAATGCTTAAGCATTAAGCAAACATAAACTACTTATATAATAGTAATATATTTCGTAGTCATTTTTCACTTTTCATTCAAGACTATTTAATATTTATTATTAAATGCAATTTAAATTCTTTAGAGAGAAATATGCAGGTTCTATTTTATGAATAATGCTTTGACATCGATCTTTCAGGAAATTATTCTGATAATGAACTAAAATCTCAACTTCATAAATATTATGACGTTTACTGATGGTTAAGAAAATATCATAATCATGCTTAACGTTTTGAACAGTTCTTAAAGTAAAACATGTGAAGATACTTTTACTCTTTGCTGTCCTGGATTTTGACTTGAATGGAAAATCTGTAATTTTTAAATTTAATTGTGTTTGAAAGCTGTTTGAATTATTGTTCGGATTACTTTGCATTTATATATATAAAAAATTAAGTGCCAAATAAAAAGCTTTAGGGTCCTTTTAAAATATCAGGAGCACTTTATTTCATAATTGATAGTTAATTTATGAGTCCGTGCTTACCAAATATTTAATTTTTTTAATAGTGACGATCTTCTTTTAAGCACTTGTTATTTATTTATTTTTAAAAATGTGGCTTTAGAAATTCATTTGTACCATTGAGTCCTTAGATATTTCTATTCTAAAAATTAAGTGTACTAATCATGAATATTTATTTGTAGATATAATTCGTTTTAAAATGACGGAAAACACTAAAGGAGCGCTCTCTCAAATAAATACGTTTTTCAATATACATTGTTTATAAAAATAGAGCGCAATCCGTAATAAAAATCAAACAAGTTTCAAGTCAAAAATAAAATGAGTACTAAAACACGCTTCTTCAAAACGAAAAGAAAACATGTATCTAATAGAAATTCATGGAGGAAAATATTCAAGATTATCTTTTCCTAAATAAAGAGTGAGAAGATAAATAAATGATACATAAGTTCCAAAACAAAATGGGCAATATGATTGGAAATATTTCTCCCGTTTTATTTATAATAATGTTTGCGAGAATCACGCAAAGAAATATACAGCTAACAATAGACATATTTTTCTCTGTCTTATTGAACACAGATTAATTTTGTAAACATTATCACATCTTCAAATTTTACTCAGATTAGAATAAAATTTTGAGTTTAGTAGTATTTCAGAAGCGTTCATGATATATTTGCTCCTTTCATTTTTCAAGATAGGTGGCATTTTTAAAAGGTCTTCGCATCATTTACTAAAATGAAAAATTCAGTTCAGAAAATAAATTCAAATAATCTTTTGCTAGAAGCAAAAACAATTTACCTTTCAAAGCGTGAAATAAATAGTATTAAAGTTCATTATGGGCTGTTGCTATAAAACTGTAAATGAAAAGAGATTGAAAAAGTGGAAAATTTTGAATATAGTATTTGCTTACGTAATGAAATTCAAAGTAAGCTTTACACACACACATACAGCATGCAAACAATTCACTTATTTTGTTGTTAAAGATAACAGAAGTATCTCTTAATATAAGATTTTACTGATAATATTTTAAAACATTAAGAAATATTGGTGAAAGCTCTTCTATTAAGCAATTAACTTAATATCTTTGAAAACTATGACCCTTTTCTTCATGTCCAATGAAAATATTGAGCATTCGATACATATTTATAAATATAAAAAATAACGTATCACAGATACGCTAAAGGTTACTTCAACTGCTTTTAAAAATTCGAAGCTACAACATCTGATATTGAGGAATGGAATCTAAGAGAAAAATCATAAGAATATTTTGAAAAGAATAAAAAATTTAATATTTAAATACTGGGTGGTTATAAATAAAGTTACACTATTCAGAGGCCTGTAGAACCTGTTCTGCTTATCGGATTTTGATGAAACTTGGATTATATGTTATATGGACCATGCGGGAAGGATTTCTGCAATAAGACATTAGAACAAATTTTGACCACCAGGTGGCTTTTATCGAATATTCCTTATGCAAATCCGTAAAACCTCTATATAAACTTTCAGTCATAGCCAGAAAATCATTCAGCATACGTTTGTCATCGTTAATCATGCCCTTACAAAAAAAAAAAAAAACCAAGCTTTACTGATAAAACTGTTTTATCAGAAAGGTAGCAAGCACTTAGCTGCTCTGTTTGAATATCTTCGTTTGAAGGATCATCGAAAAGGCCCCTTATCGAGGATTGGTTTGAGAAGAGCCTCCAGTTCGATCTATTTTTATGCAAGCGGTCGATCAGTGTCACGAGAGTTGGAGATTCCATGGTAAACAGTACGAAGCATTCTGCTATCCCTTTTAAAATGGTATCCGTATAAGATCCACGTGATACAAATGCTGAAACCTCAAGATCCCAAAACAAGCCTTGAATTTGCTTGGCGAGAATGGAAGTTGATGACGAGTTGCCTTAGAAAGTTCTATGATCAGGTGAGGCACACTTTTATTTAGATAGAGCAGTGATTAGTCAAAATTGCCGCATATGGGGTACTTCACCTCCTAATGTCCTGCATTAACAACCACTGCATTCTGTTTACGTGATTGCTTGGTATGGATTTACTGCTGAGTTTATCCTCTTACCTTTTTTCTTTGAGACTCTCACTCCACAAGGTCCTAGAAGATGCTCGGTCACGAATGCACGGTACTGTGAGTTCCTTCAACAGCAGATCATTCCTGCTTCAGAGGAACGACAATGTTTGCAGACCACTATCTTTATGCAAGATGGAGCAACTCCTCACATTGGGTGCACTGCATAGTGCTAACTTTAGCGATAATCGTGTAATATCCAGACATTTTCTGGATGCATGGCCTTCTCGTTCACCCGACTCAAATCTCTGTGATTTCTGGTAGTGGTGATTTCTAAAAGTAGTAGTTAAAAGATCGTGTTTATAGAGGAGGAATTAGGACTATACCTGATTTGAAAGCTAGCATTATTCGTCATGTGGCTGAAATATTTCGTGAATTGTTTCGCGCTACCATTGAAAAAGTTATAAAACGCTTTCGACACGTTGTTGATGTCAATAAAGCACATATTGAGATTATTCTGTAATTGAATAAATTTTAACGATTCTAACATATTTCATGTCCTACTTTGGGCACCACATTTCCTCTTAGTGGTCAAAATTTGAACATTTTTTTTTATTGCAGAAACTTTTCCCCATGGTTCATATAGCATATATTCCAAGTTTCATCCAAATACGATAAACAGAACGAGTTCTACAGGCCTCTGAATAGTGTATAATTGTAACCACCAGGTACAAAAAAAAATCTGTTATGCAATAAATAGAATTTTTATCGCCTTTTATTTAGTTCATAATTTTAGTAAAAAAATATGAAGAAATTGATAAGATAAAATATTTTTCTGTTGGTTTTTTTTTTTTTTTTTGTAAAAGTTAATATTATTTTTCATAAAATGAGTTAATATTATTTTAAAAATAGCTTTTACATTAGATACAGAAATCACTAGACAAAAAAAATTAAACAATTGCCTCATTTTGTAAATACGCTTAGAAAAACATCGCATCTTGTAAGAAAGTAATTAAAATATAAAGAAATATAATTATTTACATAACATTTCATTTAAATTCTTAAATGAACATATTATTCAGGAGTAAGGTATATAAAAATATTTCCTAGCAAAAATGGACTTATAAGCAAATGTTTATATAAGAGATAGTAAAATATTTAATATTAATTATCTTACCTGAGTAATGACAGATATCTTTTATTCATACACTTAATAAGAAAATTTATTTAATTTTATATATAGTAAATTCAATTTTTCATAGATATTACTTTATATTTCATTACAATTAGAAAAAAACACATTATATTAACATAGATATCTTTGCATGTATAGTGGAAATTAAATTTACTGATATGTATCCATGCATTGAATGTATAAATATTGTGGATGATGTTTCAAGAATTATTATAAAAATTATTTAAATTAAAACTATGAAAAATATCTCTATTTTCCTTTCTCCCCTTATTTCCGTGAATAATCATTAGAAGAAAAAAAAATCCTTTCAAATCTAACTAAATAAGATGTTTAATGCAATACATTTTATTTTTATTTTACTGGTGATTGTTTATACAATTTACAATGGATTGGAAGATAACTCATTATTGTCTAACATACTTTGGGAAAACTACACCTTAACACTTAGAACAAAATCTTTATAAAAAGGAAATAAATACTTTATTCTAACTATTCCCATCATTATTTTTATTAATATTTTGTTTGGATGGTATATTATTGTATATTGAAAAATCTAAAAAGTGTATTTTCGGATGCCATATTTTATAGTTTTATTTATTTATTTTTTTACCCATATATTAATTTAAATGGGCAACGTTATTTTTTTGGGAAATTTAATTTCATCAAATGTACCTCAGTAAATAAAAAAATTTCCTGAGAAGAATTTCAGGAAACAGTTTTTAAAAATAACAGCAAAAATAGCAATACAATGTGAACATAAGATATAACCATAAATATGTGTATCGTATCCTTACCTGACACCGAGTTTAGGCGTACCGTTGCACTTTGGCTATCAGACGCTCAACAAATCCACAAAAAGTGGTTGCTTAGGGTGCATGATATTTGGTACAAAAATAGAAATTATAGAAAAAAAGATGTAAAAAATGGAAATTTCAAAATTAATGATGACTATTAATTTTGATCCGAATAAATGTGTATGCATTTTGCTTTAGAAAATTGATATATATATTTATTATTCAAGCTTACCAAATCTCTTAACCCTAGAACACAAGTGTACACAAATTTTGCGTATGATCTTCCTTTATTAATTCGTTTCTACACTTTTCCTTCCACCTATATACTTGTTTGAATTTGAATGTTTCGAGGAGTTACTTAGTAAGCTGCATGCCAAGTTGTGTGATTTTTTTCGCCTACGGTTCATTTGTCTCGCTTCATGAACTAGTACTCATCACGTAAAATTTACGTTTCCCTAGTAATATGTGAAATTTTGCCCTCGTAAATTTTACGTCTCGCTGGTAATAGACGACTTTCTAAATACTTAATTTTAACGTAGCCCTAGTGATATAGTCTTTATTTTTAAATTTGTGAATGGTGTATATAAAAGTATTTAGATTCTTATTTCATACTGTGTTGTAAAAGCGACCAAACGATGCAAGTACTTAACGGATGAAGTAATTCAAGAATTGATTTTGGAATCTGAAGATAGTGAAAGTGACGATAACGTTGAATTCAGTGAAGATAGTTGAAAGACAGTGATGCTGATCTAGGTTATATTCCTGATGATAAAATAGAGATTGATCCTGATTTAGTGATTCATTCCCAATGAAAGAAATTGAGGGCAGTGGTGGTATGGACAGAAGTAAGAAAAGAAAATTTAATTAGATGCTCAAAAAAAAAGAATGGTTACAAATATTCAACATACAAATGAACGAGGTCATATTATAATTTTGGATGCTGACTTAAGAGTGATAAATGTTTATGAGTGGTATACGAAAATTAATGCTAACACTAAACAGATAACTAACGCATGGAATATTGTTCGTATTATACCAGATCCAGTTGCTGAGGCTCGATTTCCTAAGGACTAATTCATTGTTTTAATTTGTTTATTTTCAATTTATTAAAGAGAGAGAGATACTGACACAAGCACAGAAACAAACCGAAAGAAGATAGTTTATGCAAATATTACCGACGGTTCCCTAAATAATTTATATTACGATGAACTGAATGCCTTGTAAGGAATATTAAAACTAACTCCAGGTTTACAAGATAACCATTTGTCAACAAACATTTGTTTGATGTAACTTTTTTTTGGTGGAAGATATAGAGCAGCATCCAGCGCAATTGCGGAAAAGCAATATGTGGAGAGCACCAAAAGTCATCTCCTTCTGTATAGACGTATAATTGTATTAATAACTAATTAAATTTATTTTTCAACTGTGCAAATTAAGTTAAATTTTACAGGCAAATGACTTTCATTTTATTTAAAAGAGAAATTAATGTATTATAAGCAAATAAGTTGAATTTTACTTGAGCATATAAATTTTACATATCTCTTGTGATAACCGCATATATAAACACGCTAGTGTTCTAAGGTTAAGGCATTTTTCAGAACTTAATTTCTAAGCAAAGATTTCAAGTATTAATACTTAAGTTAATATAACTTTAAAAGGAATATTTGTCAGTAACTTTTGTTTGTACACTCTCAATTAATGATAAAAGAACAAAAAATATAATCAGTAAAATTAAATTTTAAAATATAAGTACCTAAAATTATAATAATTACATTTTTACAGTGGAAACACCCTGTTCTAAAAAGAGCATGATTATTACGTATATTCCTCAAAATATGCACCAATTAACTAAGGATGTAGTAAAACAAATGTATCTTGCTGTGCACTACGTCTTATAAGCAACAAAATAAAAAAAAATATTTCTTATATTGAAGCTAGCGACCACACAAATTGACAGCTAAATGATCAAAGGGAGAATTGACCAGTGTCAGAAGCACAAATTGGTGATGAAGTCTCCCTTTATATGGCTGTTACAGAAACACTTTAATTTACTTCTTTACAACTGTTTTTTCATACTCGGCTAATTCTTTTCTCCGCATTTGACGGCTCATGTGCACAGTGGTCAGCGCGAAAGGACAGCAAGGCTCCATAGAACACCTCGAAACCGAATGTCGGATGTTACCTGAACGAAGGATTCAGCTTAAGTTCAACAGTCCTACTGGACTGTTGGAATCAGTTGCAGCAGTACTTAATGCGGGTCCCTAGTATAATTACTGACGAAACATAGATAAGCGAAATAAATGAGAAACTGACGTCAGAAATCATGTCATAATTGATGCTGCCCTTTATTTGAAGGACTAGAATTCCGGTTTGTTTCTCTATAAATTCTGGTTCACATTCACGATGGTCAGTGTGAAAGAAATTTAAGGAGCTATATAATGTCACTTTTATGGTACATATTCTTTTACATTATTTTTCTTTTTATTCGTAGAAATTATGTAGACGTTAGATTCAAAACTATTTTTTTCAAATAAAAGCAAATTCTACCATGCATTCTTCTAATATAAGGTATCATTAAATACCAATGCACAGGTATTGGCTGCAAAAATGGTAAATTATTTATCCATTTAATTTTTCTGAATATCTAAAGTACAAAATAATCCTGGAATTAACAATTTGATATAGTACCTTAACAAATTTTTACATATCCTACGAAATAAAAGCTACTGATTAAATTTTTGCAGGTACAAAGTAGGAAAAAAGTATTCCTTTTTCTACGAATCTACATGAAAACAATTCTAGTTCTTAAGGCTTTAAATGTTTTAACACGGCGTTGTAATTCTTTAGAATTTGACAGAATATAAACTCATTTAAACATACAAAGTACTCCTACATTTACAATTAAATATTTTCATGTGTCTAATTTCGGAAAAACAATTCTTGCTTTTGCCTTCAAAAATTATTTTAGTGCTTCCGTTGATTATCAAGTATTTTGTCCCTTCATACGTTGCCTATTACGATTATGTACATCATTTGCTGGCTACACACTTAATTCTGAAAGAGATTTATTAACTCTTCTAACAGACGTGAACATTCTTTCACTATTTCCCATATGCTCCATGTTTTGCACATCATAAATTTAGGTGGAAAGAAGAAAAATGACTTTCTGGCATGTATCCGTACTAAGGATTTCCTGGGGTTTATTACTCAGATACCTTAAGAGCAATAAGGGTAATTCATGTTAATACTATATTAATACATCAGTTGTACGGAAACGAATGGAATTAGTAAAATAGGAAAATGTTGTAAGCTTATGGTAAGACTGTAGGAAGAATAAAGATTTCATTGATTTGTGTGTGGCAGTGTATAATCAAATTTAAAAAAAGCATCCAAAATATTAATTAGCTTAAGAATTATATAGTTAAGACATTTTTATCAATTTCTTTTTTATTTAATTTAAATTATTCACTTTACTCAGATTAAAAGTTCTTGTTTTTTATTAGCTATTTGTATGTATATGTATATTATATATATATATATATATTATTTCATACATTCTTATGGTTGCTTTGCGCCTAATTATGTGTGGATTTTTTGAATTATTGTTAATCTTGATATTTGTTATTTCTATTCTTTTAATAAAAATTTAAAAATATTACATGCTGTTTCGGCGTTTTGTACCTATGATGACTAATCTTCTTCTTGAAACAACATAGTGTTTCGAGCTTTGGACTTACTGATCAAGTGATTTTAAATTGACTTTGCAGATTATAATGTTTAATTTTAATCTAAGATACGTAGGTATTGGTGAAAGATTGGTGATTTTGAAAATTATATTTTATGATAATGGAAATTTTTGAAAGTTTAGCTACTGGCAATTTGGCTTACTTATGTTTGTCAAAGCTCGGTGATGTAGTATAATGGTATCTGCTTCATCGTTAGAAAGTTACCATTTTTGCAAATTTTGCTATTTTTTATAGATGATTGATGTGCTCTCTTTTTATAATATTCTAAATATGAATGAGGAGAGTCATTGTTATGGTCACAAACGTTTTGATTCAGCATATAAAAAAAACTATAAATTTTTCAGAAAATACAAAAAATGTTACTTGTTGTAATTTTTATAAAAGTTCTGAGTATCCTATGGGATTTCATTTGGTATATAATAGGAAATATAAAACCCGTATTTTTTGGAACTCTGAATATATTAATTCGGCTTACACTTCAGATAGAAGATCATTCTGTTCACGTATTAAGGATTTTCACCAAAGCGACTTAATTTCCAATAACATACCCAAATCCCAACGTTCTAGGGATTCTGATCATTTAAACTTAAAGTTTAAGAGGTGCTCTGATAAGAGATGCAAGACATGCGTCATGATGGCTGAAGAGCAGTATGATAGGGACTCAAACTTCTTATTTTGTAAAACTTTTAATTGTATTTATATGATGACTTGTGGTATGTGCCAGTTTAATTATGTTGGGCAAACTTCGGGAACTATAAATATTAGAATTAATCAGCATAGATCTGATGCAAACACTATAATAGTCGTAAAAATATAGGTCGGATTGAAATTAAACATTTTAATTCACATGAATTTAATACTATTAAAATATATATTATCAAAATTGTACCCATCACAAAAGAAAGATTATGGTTTGAGAATTTTTATATTGGTTTTTATGGTTATGTTTACCCTTATGGACTAAATGCAATATGGAACAATAAAAATGTATTAAACGCAAATAAGCAAAATAACCAAGTATTTTATTACCAAGAAGGATTCTACAGGATTAATAATCCTTACAAATTAACTAGAACTTCTAGAGGAAAACCTAGAAATCGAAAAATAAGAGACTTGTCAACTATTAAAGAAAAAATGTTTCAACTTGGATTAGAATTTGAAAAGAACTATCACATAGGACATATTAAGCACTTTATGTTAGGACTTAATAAAAGAGAGGTAAAGATTGTCATGAATATTTTGAATAATGAAGTTATTCCGGATTCTCAAGGATTTCATATCATTGCAGATATATGTAGATATCTTTGCCATAAAATGAAGATTAATTTGAATATTAATGAAAAATATATTACAGAATATTGCACCTTTCTCTTTATGAATAAATCATTTAATAAAATTAATTTTTCTGGTGTGTTTCAAAAACACATGGCACTATTTCCAATTAAAAATATCAGGATAAAAAGAGCTTTTAAGTACAATAAAAAACTTGGTAGATCTATTTTTAATTAGAATAATATTTCAGAGTCACAAACACAACAAGTGTGTATATGTAAAGATTACAAACAATATGTTGATTCATTCCATCAACATGTTGTTACGGGAAACATGAACATCGTTAAAAGCGATTTATTGAGAGGTTTCATGAATAAAGGAACTGGATTCAGGCTCATGATTACTAATAGTAACCTTGTAGTGAGAAAACAAATTACTAATGATTTTGACAATTTTATTCTTAAGGTTGCAATTAAATATGGTTTGCCAATTGAGGCATTTGATGAATTTAGGTCATGTGTTTTGAAGAAAATTCTATATTTGAATTTTAAAGTGGATAGGGAAATTACAATTAAAGATCTAAAACTTGATATAGATGATTTGCAGAAGGATTTTGTTATCGTTTATGTAGATAAGGTTCCTGCAAATTATGCAATTATTTGCAAATTTTACTATCATAAATTATTGAGTGAACATGTAATGAATAATAATGCTTTCCAGTTATCCAAATATAGTAACAGAGAAATAAATAATCGTCTTTTGGCATTAAATAAGAAGGTGGGTTTACACCTTACAAACATTAAATTTCCATATATTTTCTTAACGCCAAAATTTCACAAAAATCCTGTCGAATTTCGAAGTATTACGAATGGATATAACACCTATATCACTAAATCTGGCAAACTTCTTCAATCCATTCTTCAAAAATCTATTGACAATATTGAAAATACCGCTATTATTAAAAATAGTTTTGAAATTATCAAAAACATGAAGGAACAAGAGGTATTCTCTATGCATGGATATGATTTTGAAGACCTTTTTAACTCAATACATATTCAAGATTTAATTAAGGTTCTTGCAATTTTATACAATAAATATCATTTTAATCAAACAATAAAACAGGAAAAATTCAATACTCTCGTTAAACTTGTATTACAAGAGAATTTTATAGTTTTTGGTCAAAATCTCTATAAACAAATTCTGGGTCTCCCTCAGGGAGGTCCAGCTAGTAATTGTCTGGCCAATTTTTATTTACATTTTTATTTTATTTTTATTTACATTTTTTACATCACAGGCGGACAGCTCCTGTCAACGTTCTTGCTAGGTTGTAAACGGTAAAAATAAATATCAAAGTGAAAAAGGGTGTTACTGTGACCAGTTGATTAATATGTATGTTATATCCAAAATGTTTAATCAAAGACTAGAATTTATTTGATTTTATCTGAGAAGTGCTTTGGTTATCTTTTTTCAAAAAGTAAAGGTGCGTTGATTTCATAATGAATATTGCAATCCAATAGTTTATTTTAGGTTAAATCGAAATTTAGGGTGACCCTTGGCTACTGGCGATTTTTTGGTGCAGTACTTTTAATCTGGTGAATTATTGTTTGTTACCTATTGTTGGTGAACTATTGTTTTTCATCTTAATTGCTATCTTTAAAATCACCAGAAGAGTTTTTAAAATAAAGGGGGATATATTTTATAATATTTTATATAATTTTCTTTACTTTTTTGTTGTTGTTGAACGCCTTTGAAGGATTACTTCATTGTCCTTTTAAGCATGTCTGGAAAGTATGAGTTTCATTCTTTTAATAATTTGGAGAAAAAGGATGAAATACATATTTTACACTTATGCACGGATAAATATTTAATTTAAAAACACATCGAATATTAGGTTTGCAAAATGCATGGATGAATTTATCCTCCTTCGAGGAACTATCCTAAAAAAAAATTTTTTTTTTGTATAATTCTTACTGCATAACGTTACTATACGTTCAATTTTTTTAATATAGTTTTTTTTAAATATTAATTAGTTATTTTTTTTGTTTATATTTTATGTAATATACAAATTTAAATAATTAAAAAAAAATACAGTAATTTAAATAATATTTGTAAATATTTGGCAATATCATATGAATAAAGATTTATTTTTTATTATTATTTATGATTACATATTATAATTTATAATTATTTATAATGTATATGATTTTATTTATTTATAATCATTATATATAATTAATGTTACAAATATAATTTAAGAATTATTCTATATAAATATAAATTATAATAATTTTTTTTTAATTTAGAATTATATATATTCAATTCATAATTAGTAATACTTATATGCTATAATACATATTTATAAGTAAATATAATGTTTGATTACACATTTTTATTAATGAATGAAAGGCGGCGGCTCTGGTGCGCCGAACGACGAAGCTGGATATAGAGTGGCACAATGTCATTTTTTCAGACTAATCCAGGTTCTGCGTACAATATTCTGATGGTCATATACGTGTGTGGAGGCTCCGAGAAGTCCGATCGTCACCTGCTTGCATTAGATATCAGCATAATGGCCCTGATCCTGGTGTGATGGTTTAGGCAGCCTAACCTAAAAACCCTAATTCGAATCGATGGTAATTTCAACACAAATCGGAACATTTCTGACATATTACGCCCAGTTTTTGTGACCTATCTTCGAGGCTTGACAAATATCATCTTCTAGCAAGATATTGCAAGGTCATATATTGCTCGCTGCGTTCTGACTTCCTTCGATACACATGGTATTCGTCTCTTGCCCTGATCTGCATGGGCTCCAGATCTATTGCCCAATGAAAAGATCAGGCCCTGGATTGCTTAGAAACTGGGCCCTACCACTTGCCTGCTAATACTGTAGATGAAGTGTGGCAATGACTTGAAGGAGCATGGACCAAGTTATCCATTTTTATTATAAAATATTAGTTTCACTCCGTGCCTAACCGGGTAAAGACAGTTTTAGCTGTCAGGGGTGCAGCAGTTTGTACAAATTTTCATCTCTTTAACTCCCGCAACTGCTTATAAATTTAATTCGTGCCATACTGTTTACGCGCAATAAATATCTTTTTTTTTTTTTTTTTTTTTTTTTTTTTGCATTTGTTGTCCTTCATGATGTTGCAGTTTTAATCGTCATCAGTATATATATATATATATATATACATATATGCATGTAATTAAAATCAGTATTATATAATGTATCTGTTGGGAATTGTCGGATCCTGACATGAAAGTGCAGAATGTAACTGCGGTGGCTGTCCGCAGAGTGGAATAATAAGCTGGTGAGCTGTACGTTGCTGTTTTATAATTGAGAATGTATTTAACGCGTTTTGGTTTTGTATCTGTGTTGCCAAATTTTACAAGTGTTGTGCCTCTGTTATTTTCCAATCTGAGCTGCCTTTGTGTTGTCCTGAAGATGTACGACTAAATCATCATTTTTTTGTTATCCACCGAATTGGCCTTGATTTTCCCTCCCCATAAACACGCACAGATAAGAAATATTTTTCATATCAATATATATAAAATGGGGTATGGTCCACTCTCACAGCCAATTAGGTTGCACAGTGTGACGGCATACTGGGCAAGAGGTAGTTGAAGAGTTCTTGTGATTACTTATTCCTGAATTTTCAATATTGATGTAGCATAAACTGTTTAATTTCAAGGATTAATTTAAGATTATACCTTTAGAATAGTTTCAATGACTAATTTGATACTTTAAACGAACTTATCATTCATCTTACATTGATTTAGCTTCAATAGAATTTTTAACATTTTATGCTTAATATATCTAACGAGTAGGATCTACGGCAATTTTCCCATTTCTGAAGCCTCTTTCCAAAATTGTAGTTTCCTTTGCGCCAAAAGACTGAAATTACAGTCACAACGAAGTGCAGAATGTTTAATAAACTATTGCAACAATGTCAACTGCTTTAAAATTCAAATTCAGAACTACACTTACTGGGGTTTTTTTGGTCTTTGTTTTTGCTTTATTTACTGTAAACTGTTGAATAAACTTGATTTATTAACGCACCTCTCTCCGAAAAATCAAGGTTAAGTTTTTTTCTTCCAAATTTCTGTTGCGGTATTGGCAGAAATGTTTTTTATTCTGTTGCATTTACATTGCTGGATACAAATTCCTCTATTTTACGTTTTCTAAAAAAATGTCTTACATCCATATATATTTACCACTTAATGCATTAAGAATTAAGCTAAAAATATTAATTTAGAATTTTAATCCATGGTCAATTTTGCTTAAAAGTTATATATATATATATATATATATATATATATATATTAAGACAACGTGTCATCACAAATTATTCATTACGAGTGCTTATTACGTACTGATCGCGATTCATGAGAGATTAGATTTATGTTCATGAATCATGATTTTTTACCTTAGTATAGCTTTATTATTTAGTGTTTATATGTAAAGCAATGTCGAGGAAATGTAACACCATTAGTAGAGGAAGTAGAAATATTTTTTTTAATATTACTTTAATTTTATTGTTATAGTACTTACTATTATTACACATATAATTACATTGATTAATTAATTATATAGAATTATGATACTACCATAATAATCTTTATAAATATACTATTATTGCAGTATTAAAATATTAGATTCAAGAGACTTTTAAAAGGAAGAATCTTTGCAGTATCTACATTTAAACTGTCTCATTTTAAATGGTTTCTTTCATATTTAACATATATATGAGTTGGATGGTTTGTGAACGTCGCAATAAAAGCAACATGAGGGCTATTGGTGACCGCTCTCATAATTTTCAAACTCGGTCAAGTGTCGAGGACGAAATTTGAGCTGCCTCCTCTTTTAACTTCCACACCACTCCAATCGAATGACTTTAAGCCTCGACACAATTAACATGCAACAATCTCGGCTACACGGCTGGTCTTCATGGGTATCAAGGCTTGAACCTACTACTCAACGAAAATCATCAACCGCGAGTCTGCGACTATGACCACTAAGGTACCGCGGCCATATTTAAATACGAGAAACGTATTTATAAGTGAAAAAGTATAAAATAAGAAATAATGGTAGTATAAGTGAGAGTTCATATTTTACCATCACGGACATTGCCCGTCCTGGCTCTTTTCTGATTACAAGCCTCAAAAGACTCATTAAGAGAGGGGGGGGCTAATGCTGTGTAACTGTAAGGGGAGAAGCGTTATTACTAATCTGGAATTAGATTAGCAAAACTTTTATTTGCTTGGAGCTGATTCCATCAATAATATGCCCCTCTTTAAACGTTACTTTAGAAATATAAATTAACAACAATTTTTAGTTCATAAAATCTGTTCACGATATCTTAAACTAAGAAGCTACCGCTTTATTGGTCGCTTTGGTCGCTTCCCGTCATAGTTCATGCTTTCGACTATAATCACTGTTTATAAGATTTGAGATATGAACTGCATGGGAGATTTGAAGCAAACATTACTTAATTCTCTATTCAAAACCTTATTCAAACATTTGTCGCTAATTTTTTTTTTCTATAAGTACACGAAAAATGCTTATTAAATAACTCTTAGATAAATTGTGCATGTTCTCAGGAATTTCAGACAGTTTCATAGTAAATATCAATGAAATCTCTTAATATAAAATCAAGTATTTCTTCTTGAACATAATGTACTAAATTACTTTTTAAAACATTCTGAAAATAGTTGTTATGAACTTTTATCTATCACTGCGGAATTTTCAAGCAATAGAGTAATGAGCCACCTATTCCAAATTTATGAAGACGAAACTCATAAGTTTAAGCTATTCTTTTCAACCAAAATATATTGCTTTTTGAGGAAAGAAAACAAATAATGGGTTTAATTAAAAACAAGCATATCAGTTGGCAAAACTCAGTGCAAAACACAAATCTGATCAAATGCATTGGTTAATAACACTTTTATTTGCTAGTCTTCTTGTGTTATCACTCAACAAACATAATAAACAAATTTACGAGGGGTACGTAAACAGTCGTTTTTTATTGCAATCATGCTACCAATTCTCTGTTTATCGCATACTATACATCTTTAAAGCGCTCTATAGTAGACAGGTCTTTTATCTCATGTCTGTGAAAACGATTTTTTCCCCTCCAACCACAGTACTACTATTTCAGAGATAAGACTCTTTTGGAAATGTGATTCCCTTAGCTTTTGAATAAGTTAACAGAGCCTGCAATTTCAGGGGGAAATGAAATTTCAGAATCTTTCTTCCCAATTCTTAGGTGAGGATATTGAATACTGAAAATGTAAAAAAAGAATAATATTTCTAGTCGAGAATTCAAAAGCGCATTTTTTTTCCATTTAGTAACAAAATAATGCATCTTAAAAATATATATATTTTATATATAATAATATATAAATAACATAAAATCTAAAAGGATACTTTTTTGGATTCTCAGAAATTTACAATATTATAAAAAATATCAAGCGAATCGGATACTTTTAAGAAGCATAATAATTTTCCAAAGGAAAATTCAGAATCATTTTAAATATCTCAATTGATTGTCAGAGTTTTAGATAATTGTATCTTGCAGGAACTCTGCTTCCATGATTTGTGATTGAAATAAGTAATTCCATCTAGTTAAGGCATGTGATAAAAAATAAAATAAATTTCGCATAGATATTTCTAAATCCTCAATTAGTTAGAAACGCTTTAGATATTTGCATTATAAATTCACTATTTCAATTATTTGGTACTGAAATGATTTATTTCTTCCAATTAGCCTGTTCAAGACTGGCGAAAAAAGAAAAAAAAATGGCTTTTCCCTGCCCCATATGATCCAAAAATATACTTACCCTCTGGAAACTGCGAGATTTTCTCCGTTTAGCTTAATTTTATTTAAATAATACTACAATTAATTACGCTAAAACAAATAAAAACATATATATATATATATATATATATACCGGGTGTCCATAATTAAACGATCCTACTTCAAAATTGTCTACAGACGGAACTATTGTTCAGAAAGTTGTAAAATTCTGTGTACGACATAAGGATGGGATGGGAATTTGTTTAAGCGAATAAAAAAAATTAGTTCAAAATTTCACCACTAGAGAGCGCTTTTGAAAGAAGGCCACATTTATTACCGGTTTTCTATTTGTATTTTATCGCTTTTTTATCCACAGGACACGGTAACACAATAACTGATAGTCATTAAAAAACACAATCTCTAAAATGAACTGCAAACTTTAATTAAACTTCTTCGATGATTAATTTTCAAAGGATTTACACGAAGGAAGACGAAATTATGCAAATTGTTTCGACGTCACACAGCAACTGTTATAAAAGCAATAAACTTTCACGGGAGATTAGTTTATTTTCAGTGTGCTCGGCATTGCTAATCAGAATGTCATTACGTTTCCCAGATCGAACATTGTTAGTAAAGTTATTATATCAAAACGATAATTCCGCAATAGTTGCTCTACGGAAAATTCGGACCTTAAAGGGGATGCGAAAAGGTCCATTGACTGCTACAAATCTTCGATTAATGGTAACCAAATTTGAAGAAAAATTATCGTTGAATGTTCGTTCCGGAAGAGAAAGAAAACCTGTTTCTGCGGAAGCAATAGAGAAAGTTGCACTTCAGGTGGAAGAGGACAAAGCATCCAACGTGCAGGCTAGTACAAGTGTTCGCCGAGTGGCAGAAGCATTGAATATGCCTCGTTCAACTGTCCAGAAGATCATGCGAAACATCCTCTGTTACTCTCCATACAAGCTTCAACTTGTGCAGGAATTGCTTCCACATGATTTCGAGACTCGACATCTGTTCTCACTGCAGTTTCTTGCTCGTTTGGAAGTTGATCCAGAATGGCCTTGGAATATCCTCTGGACAGACGAAACACACTTTCATTTGGACGGTTCGGTGAATACTCACAACTGCCGAATTTAGGAAACAGACAATCCGCATTCCACCTTACAAGTTCCGCTACTCTCACCAAAAGTAACGGGGTGGTGTGGTTTTTCCGTGTCTTTTATTCTTGGCCCGTATTTTTTCGAGGAATTAGGTGCTGGAGGTCCAGTAACATGTTCTATCACTGGACAGCGATATGCATCGTTATTACGGAATAAAATTATTCTGAATCTGCAAGCACGTCAGTGCCTTTCACGCATATTTTTATACAAAATGGAGCTCCTCTATGCATTACACGTTGAGTTAAGGACGTTCTCAAACATCACTTCACAGAAGAACGTGTGATCAGCCGCCAATTTCGTCATCTGTGGGTTCCCCGATCGTCTAACCGCAATCCATGCGATTTTTGGCTTTGGGGCCATTTAAAACACCTGGTAAGTTGTGATCCACCAAGAACTTTACCTGATCTCAAAGACAGTATTTCTCGACATGTTCTTAACATTTCCCAGAACACACTACGGTCAACGGTGGAACATGCTATCTTACGATTTCAAATAGCAGCTGAAAATGATGGTCATCATGTTGAGCATTTATTGTTGTAACAAAATTTGTAAACTGTTATAAATGTATGATAAGTATTAATGTATGCTAAATATGATCTCCATTAAAAACGCCCTCTAGTGGCAAAAGTTTGAACTAATTTTTTTATTTGCTCAAACAAATTCCCATCCCATTTTTATGTCGTACACAGAATTTTACAACTTTCTGAACAATAGTTTCGTTTCTACACAATTTTGAAGTAGTATCGTTTAATTATGGACAACCGGTATATATATATATATATATATATATATATATACAAAAAAAAATACAATACAATTTATCTACAAAAAATACAATATATATATATATATATATACACACACACACAAAATAAAATACAGTATATATATATATATATATATAATTGTTCTAGTCTGTAACTACTTTTATAAATTTATTGTAAATTTCCTTTGAACTTTGAATAAAATAATATTTTTGAAAGTAACAGAGGAGGTCTCGAAAGAAGCCTTTTCTTTAAAGGTAATATCTGAACTTAAGGAAGTGTTTTGCACGCATTATTCGAAAATTCTGAGTCTATATTTTAAAACCACCGAATTAATTTATGAATGCTGATAAAACACAGATTTAGCATTAGAAGGTTTCAAAAGTCTTAATGCATAATATTTCTAATGAAAAGCTATTAGTCCAGGCTTAGTTATATCCACTACAGTTCCTTTAGTATATGTAGTAAAATGCTGATGTAACGAAATAATAAAAGTTTAATTCCTAAAAGTAATTGAGAAATTGTCATTTTTCTATGGAATAAAGGTAGTTAATGAAAATCGCAAGGATGCCCTTTTACTCAAAATTGAAATTTAATAAGAAATCATTTTAAGATTTCTATATAGCTAATACTTAAGATTGACTTTTCATAAAGCTAATACTTGAAAAGGAATTTGTTCTTCATGATTAATGGCATGTAATTTACTTGACAAGCAATAATGCATATGGCATATCATGTGTTTGTATGAACAAATTATAATGCATTCTCAAAAAAAAACAACGTTACTTTTTACTGAGACTAAAATAAAAACCTCATTCATATAAAATAGTCTTATTCTGAAATGAGTGCCCAATTGAATACCAAAGTCTAACATTTTCAAAGAAAAATAGTAAAAAAGAAGAAGAGATACTGAAAAATAAAGATTAATTTAGTCTTATAGAAAAGTTTTTCTTATAATTTTACTTATAGTGAAAGTAAAATATAAACTGAGAATTATGTCTATAGATTTTATGCATTATACTTATTACCTTCTTTATTTACTAGTACTTTACCACGAAACAAGTGGATCTTTAAAAGTATATTTGCTTTCAAATAATAAGACAGAAATTTTCACTCTGAAACATATTATGAAATAAACGCAATTAATATTAAATAAGAAAACAATATTACTCAGATTTTCATCATAAGAGTTAGAATTTATAGTTAATTTTATTACACAATTAAGTGCAAATCTAAATAAAAGATTATTAGTACAACGTTTCTTACAAAGAAATGAGTTTTTAAGGTACAAGTTGCATCAGTGTTATCTCGATGGAATTTAAATTGGCACATCAATCATTTCACGGTGTTCTGAACAGACGAAAAATAGATATTCACTAGAATTTCAGCTTTTCATAGAAACAGAATTGGGTTTGACTTGAAAGCACGAACACGTAAAAATGACGCCTGCCAAATATGTAAAAGGCGAACTGTGGCAGGAGAAACCATTGAAAACTTTTTAACAGGTGTCGAAGGAAGTCAGATACAACAGTTACGTGAGGAAGATAGAAATGTACTGCTAGGATGACCTTTACAGTGACATGGAAAAGAACGACATAATTTAAAGTGCGAATGGAATGAAAAATATCGAATAAAAATGGAGCTCCTGACAACTTTATGCTGAAATAGATACAATGTAGCTGTAAATAAGTAAAACGAAAAACGATTTTATTTCCTACCCTCGTCTTCGATGGTTAAAAGATTCTGTTTCGTAAATAAAATGTTTTCCCTTCCAACAAAAAATAGTTATTACTTTTAGACTATGGAGATTATTGAGGTAAAAGTTCTTAATTAAGTATTAATGTCGAATATCATGATAAAATAAAAGTATTAAATATAATTTCAACATAATAACGAACCTTTCTTGCTGTTACTAAATTGCGAAACTTTTATTTAGTAACATATATAATAGAAATATATAATTCTTTTATTCTTCAAAATATTAAGTACTATTACAGGCGTTTTGTGGAAGCTAGCTAGCCTGTGAATAAAAACTTATTCTGATAATATAGAAATGGTTTTGACATTCGTTTATGGAAGGAACTTTCATAAATGCTAAAATAATGGTTTTACAATATTACATAGTAATTAAATATCAAAACATGCAATATTTTTTTATAATTTGACACACAGTAAATAGTATCAAAATACTTATAACACAAAAACTATAAAAATAAATTGTAGTAATATCTCTGTAGATAATTCTTCCTTGTTCCTTAAACATTTTGTATTAAATTTAAATTCCAGTATAGATTATATTTTTCAAGGAAGATATATCATAAATGTACAAAGTCTTATAAAAAATATTTTTAATTTATTCAGAAGAGCATTTAAGGTTTGGAAAAAATTCAAATAAAAATTTATTTCCATTAAAGAAATTATAATCTTATATATTTTTTACTATTCTAATTTTTTGTGGCTAGAAAGAATATTTTCACCTTTAAATCTGGTTAAATCAAACATAATTTTACTCTGTTTCTATTTTATATTCTGCATATATAGATAACACATACATTCAGTAGTTTTCTTCAGTATTTTGATAAATTCCAGAGATATTCAGAACTTTAATAAATCCTTTATTTAAAACTCCAAATTTTGTTGAATAAAAAACATTGCCTTAGAACCGATTTTTAATAATAATAATTCTAATTGTAAAGAAAATTTTATGGCTACAATCAAATTAAGATAATGAAAATCCAGTCATCTACTATTTTACAATAGATGGGTTTTACAAACTTATTTGAAACAAATTCCTTGGTATTATAAAATATCATAGCAATGATCAGTTTAAGATAATTAAGAACTGTTCCGTAACTTTTCAATGTGTAACTAGTTACAATACATTCCAGAAAGAAAGGGGATGTTTTGTACTTTGGTTGTGGCAACATTATCATTTTCAATGAAACGAGACGAAATTAAAACATTCCGTCACCCGAATTATGCGGAGGTAAATCAAATATTATGATTTTAATTGTATGATCAGACTTCTTTTTTTAAATTAATAAGATTACAATGTACTAGTTCTTACAAAACGAAGTTAAAAGTTTTATGTTTTAAATTAATGCACAAATTTTATCTCAAGAAAACCAAAATACTCACAATTCATTAATACAGAATAAAAAGATCATTTCTTGCCAATTTTTTAAACTTTTATTTAATTTTTTCTTCTTTTATTTATGATCAATCTCCAGTAATTACTGATCAATAAATTATACGATTGCGGCATTATAAATTATTGTACGGGTGTCTGTGCCCATAACCTTTAATTAAAGAACATTTTACTTTATTTAATTTCCTCATGACAACCTTTCCAACCAGTGTACTCATTTAAATTATGTGACAACTCTAGAGGGTTGAAATATCGAAGATTGAATTGTAAGAATTCAAAATGATGACACAAGAGAAATCAATGTGCATATTGTGTTTTTTCAAGACAACATCCGTTACCCACACATAACGCTGCTTCAGCAAAACTCACAATAAAGATATTCACTTAAATAATTTTATCCATCATTTCTTAATTTTCCCACATTGCTTGAGGATAACGTTGGTTGCTAGGATTCGTGCCGAAAGAGACAGAGCTTATGCACCTTCACAGCACAAATAGAAGTGCCAAATATGACTGTTGCGATCCAAAATTTTACACAATACATACTGAAGGTCAATTTGTGGGAGCTGGAGTTCCATCTTTATGTATAACGTGTCACTAAAGGCTACCTTGAGGTAAATATTTAACTTTAAGCTTACAACTCATTAATAACTTTTGATATAAATACGATATATTAAATATTAAACTTATTTATTACTTTATCATAATTGTCATTTGATCAATAATATTTTAAGTTAAAACTTTAGTCTTTATTTTTATGTCATAAAAATTATTTCATTGATTGTGTTTTAATTCTGAACTTTGTTGTGTTATTATATTTATAAAATACCTTTTAAATCATATTTTGCGAGTATGGTATAGAATTTTTCGTCATTTTCTGTAATCAAAATTCATGAGAAAGGAGAGCCAGACAATAATTTATGGTTACCCTATATATTTATTCTACTATCGTCTAAAACGATTCTCGCAAAGTACGAAGTAACATTTAAAAGTGATGAATGCGGCGAAAAATATTTCTTTTAGTCATGTTACATTTTATTCAACACAATTAAATTCCTAATTCACTGAAAATTAAGAAAAAAAGATTAAAGCATGTAGGAAAAAATGTATAAAATGTCAATGCTTAAGCCAATAAGTTAGGAAAAATAGAAAACTTTCTTACACTACACCATATATTTAGCAACAAACATATATTTATGTATTTATTTTGAATTTTTTTTTAAGCTGACAGACTCAGTCTCAAAATTTATCTTAACTGTGTGTGCTCTATGTTGTATCAAATGTTAATGGTACTATGCTTTTTAAAAACTTAATTCTATCAGATGAAAAGATCTTTGAAATAGAAGAAAATCATGATATATGTGGTTATTCCCCCAAAGCTTTGAAAGCATAAATGCGTACAAGCATTAAACTCCGTTTTTCCCTATTCATCCTCGTCCAAGACTCGATGGACATGGGAAAGAAATTGCTGGATTTCCTTCCATTTTATCGATATCCTTTAGATTCCTACATTTTTCTGAAAATGCGATGTTGTAAGATGCCATAATTGTTACGCGCACGAATGGGTTTCTAGAAATTTTGAATGACACTCCTCTTTTGATTTTTGGAAATGTTAGATGATCAATGTCATGCAAACTTTCTTAAAGGCAGTTATTGATTTATATATTTTCCCTCCACTTATAAAACTATTTTTTGTTGCTGTTAAATTACCCCTTATAGTTATGTTTCCTTTATTTTTCTGGAAAGATTTAATGTTTGTATCATGGAATTTTCGCTAAACTTCCCTTGACTGATTCTTAGGATTTCTTTGTGACTTTAAATTAATCAAATCTTATAACTAAAGTGAATGGAAGTAATTAAGTCGCACAAAAGTTATAAAGAATTTGATTTCAGATAGGTAGAAAGGTTCCGATAGTAGGAAGATTGCTTGTATTAAGTTCGTGAGTAGTGCATAGGAGTTTAATGCGTGTCTATAAGATTTCTAGAGACAAGGACCTGAAGCATTATGGTAGAATTACACCTTAGTGTATCTACTCGCATCGTATTCCAGTAAGAGTATTTGAAATATTGTAGACATTGTTAGTACTCACGGCAAGAAATATTGTACTGATAGAGAGCATTTCCTTAGTAAGAGAAAAAAAAAAAATTCGATATAAAAACCAACGTTTTTAAAAATAACGTTTTTATATGGTGGCAAAGTTTATTAGAGAAAATTATTGAAATATTAGTTAAAACTGTTAGTTATTTTTAACTTTAAAATTTACTTAAAAAGAGACATTTATGAGCGTATTAAAAAATTCATAATACTCATAAAATCAAAACTTGCATTTGAAAGTTTGTAAGTCATTCTATTAAAACTCGATATAAAAATCAACGTTTTTATATGGTGGCAAAGTTTATTAGAGAAAATTATTGAAATATTAGTTAAAACTGTTAGTTATTTTTAACTTTAAAATTTACTTAAAAAGAGACATTTGTGAGAATATTAAAAATTCATGATACTCATAAAATCAGAACATGCATTTGAAAGTTTGTAAGTCATTCTATTAAAAAAGAATGGGAACCAGAATTCAGAAAAAATTAATGTGATAAGACATGGCGCCAAATATTGGAAACTTTCTTTCTTGCGAATGATTACTGACTAAAAGTCAGCAACCCTAACTGTCTCGGGGATAGTAAAGGGGAGATAGTATCTCCTCTTTGTGAGTACAAAAGGTTTACGATACCGCATGCTGCGTGGGGAGAACCCGGTGCTCCCAGAGGGGGAAAGAAATTTTTTCCTCAATCCTAAAAGCGCCGAGAGGAAAGAATATTTTGACTTATTAAAATTATTGAAATATTAGTCAAAACTTGTCGCAAACGTCTAAATATTGCATTGTTAGGCAAGTACGAACGATTCCCATAATTTCAAAGCTCTAGCTTGATGGGAAGTTGGTTAAATTAACGATCGAAAATTTGATGACACACGCACACACTCACACACACACACCAAGTAAAATTCAGAAAAACATTTTAATTTTAAAAAAACAAATAATATTTCAAAAAGCAGTTGGCTAGATTCCTGAACTGTTGGTGTGTGACTTATTACAAGTACCTTATTTGTCTTTGCAATTAAGTTGAAATTTAGATTTGAGATTAGCGTAATATTTATGATGACAGACGAGTCATGCGTACTAGACATAAGCCACAAGTTTTCTCAATGATCACAAAATATTTCTAGCTTAAAAATAAGATTAACTTTTCCTGAAATAGTAACATATTTCAATGTAGTTTAAAAAGTGGTCAGAAGCTCATTTATATTTTGAAAAATGTCTGTTCATTGATAGAATTTAGGCTTATGTAACAGGTATGGAATCACGCGTTGCATTTGAGCAATATCCGGACCAGTAAAGTATAAAAGTAAATGAAAATCATTTCTAAAATAATTATTTGCATTTATTTTTGTTTTTATGATTTTAATACCTGTAGTTAGTTAATTATAGTATTTAGCTATTACTGTAGGATATTCAAACTATAAATCTGTTTGAAAAGTATGAAGCAGTAGTTAATAGATAATAATAGCAATAATCAGCAGATGAAATTATTTAATATAAAAAGTAACTGCAGAGTAAAAATATAATCTCGTTTAATATAAAAAATGAAACAAGTAACTGATGATTTTACAAACTATTGGACAGTCAAAAACTAAAGTTCGGAATAATCTCAGAGAATTATAAAAACAAATAAAATTTTATACGCTAAATGTTATGCAAATTGCTTACTGCTTTTTAATATAACTTTTTTTCACATATAAAGAGTACATCTGAAGAAAATATCAACTGTCAAAATTGGTTTCCTTAAAGGAATTACATGTGTATATATATATATATGAATAAATGTTTCATTACTTAAAAACGACATGAACATTTTGTCTTTTTACTGAGACAGATAATAGGGATTAGACTTCAATTTATGTATTAAGCTATAATATGGTTCGCTTTTATAACATTTTAAAGATTAGTTGCATTGACTAGAAAAACTTTATCACGAATACATTTATTGAAAAAAAAAACATATTATAAATACAAAAATCTCTTTGAAAATAACAAAATTGAAAAAGTTTTACTTATTATTTAGATCAATTTTGTTCCAGAACTGGAAATATTAATTAAGAATTAAGCTTGAATTTTCTAGATTTCAGTTGCAATTAATTTTTTAAAGTTGAAAATCTTTTCAAATTCATATTTAAGTGCTAATATATAATACGCACTTTAATGACACTAATGCAAAATAGTTTTAAGTGCTCTACTTAAATATTTCATTAATGTATTTTTAAACTGATTGCAATATATAAACACTCTTCTTAACGCCATAACAAATCTCGTAATTGTTTTGCAAGTGCTTATAGCATTTTATATGAATATCATAATGTCTTTTACAAGTTATAATCCATAAAAGAGATAATTTACAAGGGATATATTTAAAAAAAAATATTTTGTTTAGGTTTTAAAATTTTTTTTGTACAAACATTTGTATCATTATGTAATTAACTAGATAAAAGATTGTTAGGCAATATTTATTAACAAATATTTCAAACATAACCGGTAAGAAATTGAAATTCGAAAACAATATAAAGCTCATTTAATAATGATTAACAATAATATTACTTTTAGAAGATTAAAATAATAACTTAAAATAACATAGAAAGACATATCTACCTAATTAAAAATTTCCAAATAATTGAATTGAGTAATGAAATCAAATCATGGTTTTATGTCAAGATAATGAATGAAATTACACATTAAAGTTCATTATGAATCAATCACAACTATTACAAATTAAGATTTTATTTTTCCCTTTTGTTTGAGAACACTAGTGAACATAAGAAAAAATACAGTATATTGAGGAAGAGAATGAGGTTTCATATATTACTTCATAAAACAAGTAATTTGATTATAATTTTAACTTGATTACATGATTTGTAATTCTAAAATATTCTTTAAGTGCTTTATCTATAACAACTATTTGCAAAATATGTAAATGAGACATGTTAACAATTTTAAAAAAAAAGGAACTTTTACAACTTCTCCCAATTTTGAATGTGAGATTTTTGAATAGAAATCCAAAAAAAGTATATTAGTTTTTACTTGTGTTATTTAATTTTTTTTAATATTTTCTGCAATATTTATAAGTTATATATAACTTAATTTTACGTTTAAAGCAACTTGTTACAGCATGATAATATGAAAGTATTTGTATCGCTGGTTTTTAAAATTGAAAACTTTCACTAAGTTTAAATGCTTTTCTACCTGATTTAAAAATTCAAATGAGGCTAAAATGATTTAAAGTACTAACATTTATAAAGATGCAATAACTCTTTGTACTAAATTTTCAAAAAAAAAAAATCATATCAATTTAAATATTATTACATAATACTATGCATTATGTAACGTGTAATAAATATTGTACAATACTATAAGAGAGAGAAAGAGCAATTAACAGTGGAATATTTTGAAATGTATAATGACAGTACGAGCTCAGCAAAAGGTAAATTATTTCATTGTATAAAATATAGAGAACATTTTTTAAATTGCTCCCCTAATACAGGAGGTATAACCCGATAAGAATTATCTTTTCCCCTGGAAGCAAAATTTTCTTTACGATTCAAAATTGAGCTGACATACAAACTACTGCATATTTTTATTCTCAATTCTTTAAATTTCAAAATAACATACCAATAAGACAGCTGAATATAATTCATTCAAAAAACATTCGATATGAAGTATCAAAGGAACTACGCATTTTAATTTTTTAATGCCCATTTCACATAAAATTTATAATTTTAAGTGCACAAGAGCAGTATACAAAGATTTTTCAAAAAAGGAAGAAAGTTTTACTCTAGTGTGAGATAACATTAACTTAAATTAAATTAAAACTTTACCTTGTATAACAAGTCAATTGAAAAGTCCCCGACCTACCATAGTGAAACACATTTTTTTGGCAGAATTAATTTTTTTTATTCAACATAATTCCCTTCAAGGGTGATACACTGATTATAGCGACTCTCCAACTTTCCGATACCATTTTTGAAGTACGATTTGTCCTTTGCTTCAAAATAGGCCTCAGTTTCGGCGATCACCTCTTCATTCGACAAAAATTTCTTCCAAGCGAGCATTCTTTTGAGATCTGAGAACAGGAAATAGTGGCTGGAGGCCAGATCTGGAGAATATGGTGGATAAGGAAGCGATTCGAAGCCCAATTCATGGATTTTTGCCATAGTTTTCACTGACTTGTGACACGGTGCATTGTCTTGTTGAAGCAGCACTTTCTTTTTCTTCAAATGCGGCCGTTTTTCGGCGATTTCGTCCTTCAAACGGTCCAATAACGCTGTGTAATAGTCGCTGTTGATGGTCCTTCCTTTTTCAAGGTAGTCAATGAAAATTATTCCATGCGCATCCCAAAATACAGACGCCATAACCTTGCCAGCCGACTGTTGCGTTTTCTCACGCTCAAAATGCTATAATTCACAAACTAATGATCCGACAGCTGTCAAATTTATACACGCATCTTTGGAGTGTTAGGGCTAACTAAAAAACATTTGGATTTAATTCTAGTAGAGCCATCTATGTGTCAGGCCGGGGACTTTCCAATTGAACTTTTATATGTATACATATATGTGTAAGTATATATATATATAAAAGTGTATAT
>BMAW01095071.1:187348-202204 GCA_019974015.1 Nephila pilipes
ACATACATATATATATATATATATATATATAGGATTGGAGAGAGCTCCGGGAACGAAAACGAGAAGGTGCTGTTTGAATGCGCGGAGGAGAGAAAAAAAGAACTCTAAACTTATAATTGCTGCGAGAAGGCAGTTGATTTAACATTTATGCTGTTACTACGCGAAGGCAGTAACATCTATCAATGATGCAGTACATGTATTACATCAGTGTGTGTGTATCCGGTTATTATGAACAATATTAAACTATTTTATATTAACTTCAGTTTCTCTTTGTATGAAAAGAAGTTTAATTCCGGTGGCCCCTACAGGAATTTGGGGGTTCGGCGGCGATCAGATTGCCAACTGCATACGAACCGGATGAGGAAGGACTGGCAGAATTTGAGAGGTACTGTGCATTTTGTGATATTTGTATTTTGAACCGACAAGATGTCAATTTTAAATAACATTAAGAAATCTGAGTTGAAACTCATCGCACAGGAGCTAGGACAGACAGTTTCCGTGGATGCGAGAATGATAGTTATCAAAACTCTTATAGAAGATACAGATATCTTCAAAACGGACCCCGAGTTTATTCGTGGAATATTAAAATCGATCGCGGAGGATCAAAAAACTAAAACTGACGAAGAAAATTGAAAATTAGAATATTTAATGGGTTAGACTAGCTCGATTAGAGAAAGAGTTAGAACTCGAAAAGTTAAGGTAACAAACCTTTTGCGAAAATATAAATAATGTTTCTACGGACTCTGAGTAAGTAGTAAACAGTTTTGAAAATTTGATAAGAAGCGTAAGAACATTAACAATACCAGTACCTAAGACTTCTGAGGCTTTACACTTATTTTTTCTGTGGCTTATAAAAGCGTTTAGCACTAAAAATGTGCCGACTCACTTGAAATCGGAAGTGCTAATTAATATTTTAGGAGATAAAGGTACCAATGTCTTAACTTACGCTGCGGAGCAAGAAATAGCCGATTGTCAAAAATTAAAATCATTATTGTCAAAGGAATTCCAATTGACACCTCGCGAATGCTTAAATAATTTTAAAAATGCTCAGAGATACCCGAACGAATCATACGTTCAGTTTGCTTCACGTTTGGGCGCAAACTTTGATTATTATTGTAGCTTAAGGGAAGTCGATGATTTTAAAAAAATATATACCACCTCATTGTCTCCTATAAATTATATGAAACACTAGACTTTAGAACATGAGAACATATTAGCATTCGAAAAGGTGAAAATTTTTTTCCAAGCCTAATGAATTAGGTAGATAAGGTGATTTATTTTTTTCCATCTCGGGGAAAATCTTTAAACTAAACTCGTAACGCGCGAATTGAAAACGCAGAGAACAAACGATTTAATATTAATAAAAATCAGCCTAAGAGAGAGCAATTTAATTCTAAAGAATTTATTCGCAGTCATATTAATCAAAATAATAGACCTGAACGAAGCTGTTATGTGTGTGGAGGAAAGGGAGATCAATTTTATTTTCCTCGTAATTGCCTGAAACGCATCCAAAAAAAATGAAAATTCATTATTGAAAACTTCATCCGGATTAAAAGACACGTCTGTCAACACGGTGAGAAACAGGTTAGAATATTTGATTTATACAGAGATGGGAAGAAAGTAAAATGCTTAAAGGACTAATAATTTTAAATAAATCTTTCTTTCCCGGAAAATCATCCACTGGAGCCATATAAATTATAGAAACCGAAACAGCTAGTTTTAACTTCTCTTTAGATGAAAAACAGAACATAGAATTATGTGCGGGGGTCTGTCAACAGTTAGTGGGAGACGCAGTTTCCCCCTAAATACTTAAGGGTTATTACCAAATCCTCCCACAGCAGGCGACCGGACGATTGCGCAATGCAACTCTTCGCCTTCCAAAGGCGAAAGTTTTTTGTTTTTTATTTCACTTATTCCACGTTGCTGAGAAGGGATTACGTAATACTGTTTCTGATTTGATTATGAATTATTGCCTAAATGAATCTGAAATAGCACTGAAATAAAAATGAACATTGTATTGACAAATGAAACTGCAGCTGTGCAAAATTCCCGGAGAATTTCTTTTGTAGAACAAAAATAGTTGATACTCAAATTTATGAGTGGTTAAAAAATTGAATAATAAGACATTCGCGCGTGTTCAAATTATGCGTCACAATCATTTAAGAAACATTAGTAAATATTGTCGACCAGCCCTGTGCTTCGTATTTTCCAACAAGACGCACCATTGGAATTACACATGGGCGCCAGTAGCCATGTTTTCAGTGCTGTCCTACTAAAAGATTTTGGAGATGGTCAATTACACCCTTTTCATTTCATGAGTAAGAAAACGACTCCCCAACAAGAACAATTATGTAGCTACGAACTTGAAGTCTTGGTTATAGTAGAAACTCCCAAGAAATTTAGAAACTACCTTTTAGGATCTAAAGTTAAAATAGTTACAGACTGTGAATGCTTCCAAAGGCGATGTGTAAGAAAGATCTGGCCCCCTAAAGCTGCGAGATGGGCCCTACTCCTAGAAGAATTCCAATACGAAGTGGTTCATAGACCTGATTAACAAATGAAGAATGTCAATGCATTGAGCAGAAATGTTATGATGGTTACCTGTTCTCAAGGAGAAATTTTTTTAATATTTTGTTTTGAATTTTGGTTTTTTACTCTTAATTTTTTTATTAATTATTTAAATTTTATACGATTTGTATTTTTACAAATTTATATTTTGATAATCTCCCTAAATATTTAGCTTGTATCTATTCGTAGTAGTATTTTTGTTTCGGAATTTCATAGATTATTATATGTTGTGATTTGTACTATTTGTGTTTTATATATAAACTACTAGCCATTAAAATTGCAACACTAAGAAGGAATGAACTGGCGAACGTTAAAATTACTTGAAAAGAAGAAGAATTTAAGATAAGCAAATGATTAGTATTTTAGCGCATATAGACAATGAGGGAGGAGGAAATGACATCTTCGGCACTGCATGAAACAAAAGTTGTGTAATGGATTTCTTATTCGGAAAGCGCTTTGTAAGTTCGGAGTTTGCTCAGAATATGACTTTATGCCTCAAATAAGAAATGCTTACCAACAAGTGTACGAACCTAAGTTCGTATTAGAATAGACTTTTCATATCCCTCCAGAGGCACAGAATATTTTTTTTTTACAGTGAATACCTTTTTTTGCCACTGATATTGCTTCTTCGCCGGTATTCAACCAATATTTTTTTTGCATTTATGATTGTCTAAATATATCCATTTTTCCTATCCTGTCACGATTTTCTACAAGAAACATTATCTGTCTTGCTTGTTTAGCAGATTTCTGCACTTCAAGAAACGTTTGTAATTGTTCATTTGGTTCAATGAACGTAGCACATCTTTCTGCCATCGAAATCTTTCTCGTTTCATGCAAACGATTGGAAATCATTTTTTTTGTGATACTCCTAATTATTCGGTAAGTTTATTTTGCGTTTGAGATGTATCTTCTTTGAGCATTGCTTGCAAACATTCATTCTTATTCTTCAGTTGTGCACCACTACGTTCTTTATTGCTAACATCCAATTCGTTTTCAAGCAGAAATGTTGAAACAAAAATTCGTATGTGCCTTTCGATACGATTTCCTCTCCGAGAACAGAATTGATTGATTAATATGCTTTTGCAGCACTTTTTCCTTGGAGAAATTCGTAACAAAATCAGTCACGAATAAATGGCTCATTGTATGACATCTTTCACCTTCGAAATATTTCAACTTTACTTAACCCTTTTTACTTAACCTTAAGCTTTTGCCTCGTTTTATAACTTGGAACTTACTTTCTATCGTAAGACATAAATACAGTGTACGATAATGTATACTATTTTCCAGTAGACATCGCACAAATATCCCTTTAAATTTCTTAATATACAATATAAAAAATATTATTGCTTCGTTTTTAAAGAACATGTTACATACAAAACCTGAAATATATCTTAGAGCTTGACATTATAGTTTGTTAGCGATAAAAATAATATTTCTGAAAATTAACCTAGTATTTGAACGATTATTTACCACTTAAATATCTATAATTATCACCTTATGATTAGCTACTAATTTTTCTTCAGATTAGTTGTGTTGTATCAAATTAAATTTATCTACAAGTGGTCAGCATATATTTCAATGGAAATTTTTTCTTTTATTGTAGGTAATGATGCGTTATTATTTTTGTATAGACTAGGAAGACAACCTTTATAAATATTTCTACACTTGCATTATGTAATATATAACATTTATACTAAAAAAAGGTTTATACAATTTCTGTGGCATTCCTTATTGTACATCTGTTATAATTAAAGGAGGAAGAAGATGGAGAACTTAAAGGAATATCTGGAAAAGAAAGATATAGAATTAAAAATAGATATCGTTAAAAAAAAATCTCTAGCAGTTTGTAATATTGAACCAAATTTGAGGTACTTTGAATGAAATTTTAATAAATGATGTTCTGAAATAATGAAACAATGTTTTTTCTTTCGAAAAAAATTGTTTCTAAAGAAATACTAGACAAACAAAATCTCCTCAAATGTTGCTTTGGAATAAAATTACTGTGTTCAAAAGCAGCTCTTTATAACAAAAGTTATAAATAACCAAGTTTAAAATCATTTATATTTCCCACATATTAAGATAAAACTTCATTTTTTCTGAAAGAAATTTATTATATATATGTATCATATAATTAAGAATAAAACATTTGGATTTAAATCAGTACTTTAATCGTGTTTGGAGTTTTGCTAGATTATAATATCATAAATTTAGATTATAAAAAGTACAAAAAGTGTAATGTAGTGAAGTTCTTTCATCCTACCTCGAATATAACTTTGAATCCATCAAAACAGTGAATTTTTCATAGCATTGAACCGATTAGAATAGTGAAAAAAATTAGTACGACAGAAATACTTTATGGATAAATTAGTTCAAGTTCAATTATGTTCTATAGAGCGTGTGTGTATGAAAAACGCTTGTTACTGTCTCATAACCCAACCAAAAAAATTTTTATATTTTCAAGTTATCAATACTTCTTGCAATTAATTTTTCAGTAATTCTAGAATTTCTACGAGAAGGAAAAATGTTGTGATTAAAATACCAGGAGTATTTCTTCTTAACTGTTTCCGAAAAAGGATTGCTTATTTTCGAAGGATACTTGATAGAAAAAAAACCTTCCAAATAATTTAAAATTACTTAATAATCTATTATTTAATGCTACATCACAATTCCTAGCTAACACTTTAAGCACGCATATTACATTCTTTGAAATAAGATCCACCAAATGCTTTAAGAACAGAAAGATATTCAAAAGAAATATTAAATTTCGATTTCTATATGTGAAAAATTATTCTTTCATTTTTCAACATCTGAAATCCACCATATACTATTCTTTCCTTTCTGTGATGTTAAAGAAACAGGAAGCATTAATCTTATCGTATAAGCTATCAATGATTTCCTCAAATTCGATCCAAATGTGTATAAATCATAATGTATGACTCAAGAAAACACATAAATAAAGTATAAATAAGATAGTAAAAATAAGGGCGGGAGGAAGTAAACAGTAAGAAATAAGAAATAAAAAACAAGCAAACAGTATAAATAAGGAAAAAGGTCATAAACAATTTTTAAGATTTATCTTATCCATCTCAATATTTTCTTTATAAATGGCTTCACGTAATTTGAGAATCTTAGAGTATATCATTCGTTCAACCTTTAACTTTTCCAGCTTCTAGTATGATTTTTTTTATACTATATGCATTGAGTTTCTTTTAAGTATCACTTCGAATTACGGATATACTCAAGATTGTTGATTTACTTTGTTACATATAGGTCATCCATCAAGATATCATCTATGAACTTTGATACTTTCTGGTTATTAGAAATCATTTTTATTAGATATTTGAGGGATCAGAATTTTTAGTTCATAATTATCTGAATCGATAAGTAACGCTTTTTTCCTCCGTGAAGGTCAAAGTAATTGTTATTAAAATTATGCTCTCGTATTCAAATAAACATGTTTGTGTTAGAATAAGAATATACTGTCTTAAAATGAATTTCTTGACAGTATTGTGTAACACAGAAAAACTTACGTATTTTTGTGAAGAGACTAACAAAATTTATTTCCATGTATGCAATATAATATAACAAAATATTATAAATGTTTATAACATATTTGAGTGAATTTTTAGTGGATATTATTATTTCTATAAATGACTTTTATTAAATGGAAGTAAATAATATTAAGCGTGGTTTTTATGAAAATAAATTGCAAGTATATTGACATTTCTAACATAAAACATTATATTCATCTTGTCACTTTTCGGAAATTATCTGAAAATGATGTTATGAAATTAATTGTGTAATGATCGGATAGATTTTCATATTAAAATATTTTTTTCTTAAAATAAAATTTTAAAAGTAGGGAAGTTAATTTCATAATATTAAGCTATATTATTATTTATTGCAAAATATATAATTTTTTGACAAGTGTGTATAAGTAATGAAATTCATTGGGCTCGAAAGAGAAAGATAATATTTAATCAAATTCAACCAAACACTGAAATAAGTATTTTTTAAAGGATCCTATTCAAAAAACCATAATTAAGCATATATTACATATTCGTAATTACTATGTTTTATGGTAAATGTTATTTTTGAAAAATCTATACTATGTCTTAAAATTTCAAATTTTTGCTATAGAGAAAAAATAAGATAAATTACTTAAAATATGCAGATAGCTTCACTGCTGAAATATTATAAGTTTTTGGATATTCTTAAATAATTAATTTATTGTAATAAAGTAAAGAGTTTATACGGGTTATCAACTATCAAATACAATTACATTACTTAAAAGTTAAATGTATTTAAACTTACAATTGAAATTATTTTCATAATTTTAGGTGATATCTTTCTTGTATTTCAATGTTATAATTTATGCTGAATCATGAACAATATAAATTTATGTAATTTTAACTGCTTATTTAATGAAAATTATTTAATAATTTTTCTCTGAAATTTTCAAAGTATTTTCTACACAACATTTTACAAGCAATAATAAATTTTTAAGAAAGCTGTGGATTAATTTATGTGTTAATTCAGAAAACATTATTTTAAACTGAAGGGAAAGATGTATAAATGAGGTTAAAAAGAGCAATGATTTCCGAAAGGGAAAATAAATATATGCATTTTAAATAACATCAACATCTTACCATATTTAAAATTGTTTGATTTCTTCATAGAAAAAGGTTTTGACAGTTTTTATTTTTCATTAAATATTCAGATCAAAGGTATTTTACAAGATAAGGCATAACATAAGTTTACAAACAAAGGCATTATGACTCAACTACATCTCTTTCGTAATCTTCGAACCCATAAAAGTATACACTTTCTTACATATTCTTTAAACAAAACATAGATTCATAATTAATATGGGACAATCCACTTACCATATTAAAAACTCCTATTTTTTATTTCATAATTTGAAGTTATATTTATTTGTAAAAGTATCAAATCTGCCGTCATAGTAATGAAGCAGAAAAGAAACGAAAATTGTAATAATAAGACAATTAAGAAAATTGTAAAACAATTAAAATAATAGAAACTAGCTTTGAAATAATCTTAAAAAATTGGCTAAGAAACCAAAATTGCTAAAAACATATTTGTCATAATAAATATTCGAATTATTGTTCCGAATATTAAGAATTTCTTAATGTGTACTTTTTTACTTCGTATTTATGGATGTGTGAAAAAGAAATCATGCTAATTTTAATGTTCCTAACAACTCATACGTCAAACACTTCTTTTTCGTTTATAATCCTTACAAATTTAAACAAAGTAAACAACTTTTTTTTTTATCGCTGTAAACAGACAAATAAGTTTTCATAAATGCTATTAAGGCCCAAACATTCTGAATGAATGATTCGAGCTAATACGTTTTTTATTTACAATTATTCATCCTTTATCGGTGCAAGAAACATAATAAACAGATTTATGAGAAGCACGTAAACAACAGCTTTTTATTGCAGCGATGCTACCCGTCTCTGTTTATCGCAAACTATACATCTTTCGAACGCTATGTACTAAGCAGGTCTTCTATCTCACGCTAGTGCAAACTTTTTTCCCCTCCAACCGCAAACTACCACTGGTTGAAAAATAGGAGATCCTTTGGGGAAATGAAATTCCCCTAGCCTATGAATAAGTTAACAGGGCCTGCTAGTTCTGTGGAAAATGAAATTTCAGACCCTGGAATCTTTCCTTTCAACCCTTAGTTGAAATCATTGAATACTGAAAAATGGGTGAAAAAATTTCCACCGCAGGTCGTATTAATATTCGAACTGTTTTTTATTTGAAGAAATAAGGCAATCCAGATTTTAAATAAATACTATTTTTATGATTAGTAGGTATATACAGCATTAAAATAGCGTAATATTTTTAAATATTTAATGAATGAATTTGTTAGATAGCAAAATCAGATTTTTAGAAAACATTCTGAAGCTGTTTTACATCTGTCCTTAAATCTAACACTGATTTTTTTGGTACTTCTTCAATATCACAATAAATACCTGTGATTTAAATAATTAGCTTCATACAGGTAAATGTGTATGAGAACTTATCTGTCAACACTAAATGATAACGATTTTTATTTCACCAATACTTTCTTGGAATATTTCATCTCGCTAGAATGTTTGCTTCACTATAATTTTTCGACATATCGGTTAGTGTATTCTTACTTATTGAAAATTTTCCATGGGTATAATATGATATTTTTGTAACAGATTTCTTCACCCTGCAACATTATTAATATAAAATTGTACGGTATAGCTCAGTATCATGAAATTCATCTTTAATTTGAACCTATTTACAGTTATCTATTAAATATTAATGTGCATTATCAGAGATTGAATTAAATAACCTTTCTAGTGAACAAGAACTAAAAGTTATATGCTCCCATTACAAAATGAGTAAAGAAGTTTTTTTTCCCCTTTCCTCTGGCAGTTTTAAGTTATTTTGAAATAGGTGATTTGATTTCAAGCCTATCAAATTGCAATTCTGTGGCTCTTCGTATTATTTAAAAGTATGTTTTTAATTTCTCACACTGAGAAATTTTATTAATAAATAATAGGTTAGTCTGGTGGCTCAATGTCAATAATTGTTTGCGTTCATGCAGTGGTATTTTGATTTAAAGATATCAGGGAAACAGCATACTCCTCTTATTTACTACTCCAAAATTGTTATTAAGTAGGTAAGGAATTATTATTATTTAACCTTTAATTACACGAGCTTAATATTTTAACATAAGTACAAGCATGGCATATTTTGTACTCCACCAAAAAAGCACATAAAAGTAAGAGAAATAAAAACAATATTTAGGCTATAAAGTCTTACAATCAAAACTTTTGATAAAAATTCTTCAAAGTTCTTTGAATAAAAAGAAAAATACAAATTATAACATACTAAAAAGCATTTTGGCCACTGATCACATCAATTTTCATCCGTGATTACCTTCTTATTGTTGCTCTCGCGTCAAATAGTAATTGTAAATGCTTGTTCTTTGCACACTGTTTAATAAATCTAATCAATCTAATCTAATCAGTATCAAAAAATCATTTAGAAAACGTCTTTTATATTCGTGTCATGGACATAGGTTAAATACTTATACAGCCTGCTGGGAAAGCCATCCAAGGTGAATTATATTCCTTTTATTTCATATGGTGCATTTTATATAGCAGCGTGTGTAATTAAAGGTTAATATTATGCATTCCTGAAAGGTGTACCAACTCATAAAAATACAAATAAATATATACTTCCAAGGCAAATCTAAGCAATTTTCTTACATGTCTACTGATAAAATAAAATAAATCTTAGTAACAATACTTTATACGAAATAGGCTTGGAACAATACATTATTGTAAAGATTTTTTTTTCTGAAAAAAAGGTTATATCAAAATTTTATACATAAGTTTAAAATTTCTCTGAAAAATATTATGATTTTTAAAATAAAGGATATAATCAGAAGAAATAAAAACACCTTTACTACAGTAAAACAATTTCATTTATAAACTAAGAATTCCTTGATTTATAAATTGCATATTTTCATGCTTATTTGGGAGTTCATTTAATTTGAATATTTTAAGAATAATAGCTTATAATCAAATTGTGTGTTATATTAGACTAATGATTCAACACCGAGGTATATATATTAACTTGGATAAAAATTTTAAGAAAATGTTTTCGTATTAATTTTCCTTTGAATTTTATTGAGAGTAATTTAAAGTATAGTAATTACAAATTTTAGCTATTTTTCTTTTTTTAAATTTTTTCAAAATAGTTTTCAATTTTTTTAAGACTTTGTTTTTAAATTTCGTTTCTTTCTCTTTTTATATTTAGTTTTCAAATATTCTTTTTCCATATTTTTCTCGTTTCTTAAAGTCTTTAAAATTCTTCTGCTATAGTTGTTTTTCTCTCTGATCGATAGCATTGCCATATTTCTGACATTAGCAAGAGTGGGAAAATCGTATTCCGTAAGTTATTGTTTTATGTGATTTTTTTGCTATACATGGTGTATTTTCATGTAAAGTTTTTCATCTTTTCTTACCTAGATGATTAATTGTTGGATTATTGTTTCTTTTTTCACTGGTTACAGTTTTGATACATCTCCTTGTCTATATATATTTGTTACTTGATTTCTTCTATTGAATTGTGCAATATTTGCATCTTATGTTTTTTTTTTCTTGTTGTTTTTGAATTTGTTCATTTTCCATATCTATTTATAAATTTTTTCGTTAGGTTTTGCTAAAATTGTTTAATCGGCTAATCTGTCAAAAGCTAGATTACGAATTTATAAATGATACATTTATTTTTCTTCTTTGGATTTTCTCTCCTTGGTTTTCATTGTTTAACATGCTTTGAATTGTACTTAATATTGATTTGAATTTTGTATTCTAACTTTATTTTTTAAATATTGTTTTGGTAACTGATAAAGGTATAATTTTTTGTTGTAATTTCTTTTTAATGGGTGTTAACAGTTAAAAACATTTCCAACTTTTTTTTTTTTACTTTGTCCATCACTTAAAAAAAGTTCTTTTTTTTTCTAGTTTTTGAATATTTATCCATAACTCTAATCTGTTTTTTGAAACACATCTAAGTAACAGATTCTATGTGATCCTCAATATTTATTAATTTTTCTTTTATGTAAGACTTTTAATAAATTACTTGTTCATAATTTGTATTTTAAATAATGTATGCATTGACTGAAATAACTCTTAATAAGGAGTTTTTATTAACGAATAACACACAGAATCACAATTTTCATGATAATTCACCTTTCTTACCTATGTTTTTGGTTACAAAATATTAACCCGTAAATCTTATTAGAATTCATTGCACATTAAGTGATTATTTCATGAAAGTAATTACTGCAGTAAAGTGTTTTGAAAATTTAAATTTTTAGAAAAATGGTACTGGACTTGACCAAATAATTTTATTATTATTAAAAAGGAAGTAATTGAATAAAATAATTAAATTGAACACTTCCAACAAGATTTTTTTTTTATTTATTTGATCTTTTTGTCATTCGCAGAACAGAAAGCTTTTTCTAATTCTAATAATTAATGATAAATTACAAAGAAATTACTTTTCATCATCATCTAAAAATAGAGCGGCATTTTTCATACAATAATTCAATTTATAAAAAGGAGGTTAAGTTATGTAAATTTTCTTAAGTTATCTGAAACATACAATATTACTTCATAAAATAATATGTTTTAAAGAAGGTGAATGGGAAATGAATTCATATGAAATTTTCTTAAACCTTAAAATATAAACCAGAAATATTTAAATGCAAAATAAAGCGTGTTGGTGAAATAAATAACAAATATATAATATTTTATATATTTTAAGGGTATAATAACTACATTAAAGAAATAATTTTAATTAGATTATTAATTATTTGAATATACACTTGAGTATATCATTGTTATCAATAAAATTTAGAATTTCTGTATAGGAATATTTTTATCTTACTAGTTACGGATTATTTTAATGAGTTAATAAACTAAGCACACATAAAAGCGTTATATTAAATATTATTTTTTGCTATAAGTTCACAATCAGAAAAATTCAAATTACTTTGTAACTCAAATATTCAGCATTAAAAGGAATATGCTAACCTTTTGATATCTATATATACTATATTTTGAAATCTATAAGGTTTCCATTACTTATTTAGTGGCTAAGCTTTTTTAAACATTGTGGTCTCCTTCAGAATTTAACAGTAATTTGTGGAATGTTAGAGAGAAATAAATTCGAAATGTAACGACATCCGTCGAATAAAGATTGCCCTTAAGGGTAATCCTAGAACTATATCTGAAAGACGCGAGAATGAGAGAAAATCTAACAGAAGCTCCGAACATATTCGAAAACAAGCACTCAAGAATTTTCGTCGAGAATCTTACGAAAGTCTCTCACGGCATTAGAATTTTGGATTTATCTTTCGCTACACCACTTCGCCCCTAAAGGCTGATAAAAAGAAGTGAAAATGCGAGAAGTTCAAGCCTGAATGAAACACGGCTTAGAAATCGAAAGCACAAGGAAAAGACGGATTCAGAATCCAGGTTTAGAACGAAAGAGGGTGGGAAAGAAGAAAAAAAAAAAAAAAAAAAAAAAGGTGGACAAAAAAGGTCAAAAAAAAAAAAAACACAAGAAACGTGCGTAAGGTTTAAAATTGGTAGGGACAAGAATTTTCTTTTTGCTTCTGTCACATGTGGAGAATTGAATTTTTAAACTAGTCACGTTAGGAAAAGGGTTTTCAGAACTTGTGTTTCAAAAAAAAATCGGAAAAAACTCACAAAAACGCCTTTATTTGAGAAAAATATAAAAAATAAAAGTTTTCTAGTTGACTTTTTAGGTGCCATTCACTGTGAATAAAGGAATTTCTTTTATATGTAATCAAAAGACTTAGTACAAACAAAATGTAAGAAAATAACAGTTAAAAAAATATAAGGATTTGTAAACTTACTTTAGTAAGTTTTGTATTTGAAAGAAAAGTATTTCCAAAATATCATTAAGTGTTCTGATTTAGGTAGAATATCTAAGGAAAATATAGAGAGTATCATGTCCTTAAACTACTTTCTAAGAATATAGTATTCATTTTGTTAATGGTATTTCATGTTCTTTTTGATCATATATAATCTCACAAAGTATGGAATTAAATTTCAAAGCATTTTAAACTGTCAACATCGCTTCATACTTGTCATGAAAATTATTTCTCATGTGAAATTTTTTATTTAGACAGCTTCTTATAATTACTAATAAAATGTAACTATTGAGTTATTTCTAAGCTTCATTTAATAAGAAAAAAAATGAACTAAGCGATTTTGATAAAATTTCAGTTACATACACTTTTTACACATAAAACTGAATTATCTGATTATGCTGGTTTTAAAATAAAAGATTAAATTTTCGTAAGAGCAGAAAAATTTATTTTTGTAAAAAATTAAAACTTTATTTAGAAAAAAGAAAGGTATAGTAATTCTCTTTCAAAAAAAGGGATTTTAATTACGTAAGAGCTAATGAAAAGGAAAATAAAAATACGTAAAATTTATTCCTGCTTTTAATATGATATAAAACCAAAATATAAGAAATACATTAAAATAAGAATATTTATGAAGATTTTTACAAAAATGTTTAAGACAATTTATTAAATGTTAAATTTTTTTTTATCAACCATGACGTATTTCATTTTCCTTCCATACACATTTAATAATTACCCATACTCTACTTTTTAATAATTATACTTACATGTATACTAACTTCTGAGATTAACTTAAGATTTTACTTTTAAGTATAATATCTGAAATGTTCAATATGATAATTATTAAGTATGTTTGAAATTAGATCCGGAAATGTTGGGTAAATAGACCAGAATATGTAACATAAATACATACATCTTATTTCTTTTAATTTAAAGATTGTAATTTTTGAATGTACGTACAAAATGTATCATTCTTAAAGAGTTCATTCAAATTAGCAGATTAGCATAAAAGAAAATATCCAATAGAAATAACTTTGGAGAAAAAGTGTCTCAATAAATAACTGTATTTATATATTTTTTTCCTTTATCTTTCTGATTTCTGTGTCCGACAATGAAGTATAGTGCCAAGTAAACGTGACAGAGTTCTAACTGCAATCGCTCTTATAGTCATTACCATTGCGTGATCCCAGCCTCCCCACACTCACAAAACTCGTCGAAGACAATGCATTTGTCATCAGTTCTTTCCAGCGCACCTGCTACTTTCATTCCAGCTCCAGACATGCAGTTCCGAATTAAAAATCGGAAACGATATTTTTCTTGGTTGGTGGAATAACGAATCACATCTTTAATATTCATAGCATCGCTGAGTACATTTGCATAGAGAATAGAAATTTCCGCTTGTTAGGTCGAATTCTTCATTTTATTTAGAATTGTTATTTAGATAATGAGTTGAGTTGAGGTGAAAATGGAATTTTCTGCATTTTTTTTGTATTCGTAGTAGTATTGAACGGGGCTGTGAAAGGGATGGTCTAGAATTAGTTCGCATGAATGAACTAGTGAATGCATTTTGAAAAATTATATACTTACAAGGGTAAGAAAGATATGTATAGAAAGAAAATACGTATAAAATAAGCGACACAGATCCAAATCATCATCAGAAATAATCATCGCTTAAATATTATTCAGTTAAAGGCATTGAATAATCGCATAACAGAATACAAAAATGGGGTTTTTTCAGGCGATTTCCATTTGGTATTCGAATACAAATCTTTATGCAATGCATGTATTAATATCTTATTAACGAATATATATGAGAA
>BMAW01095071.1:206406-216709 GCA_019974015.1 Nephila pilipes
TAACCATGAGATTTTGTACAAAATGCAAGAGTATAATTTTATTTTTAATGAGATTTAATGTATTCTCTTGTTTTGCAAAAAAAAAGAAGCTCAATGTTGTATTTGAAGAAGTTATTCACCTTTTAATAATCAATTTATTGATAGATAGGCATTGAATAATCGCATAACAGAATACAAAAATGGATTTTTTTCAGGTTGTTTCCATTTGGTATTCGAATACAAATCCTTATGCAATGCATGTATTAATATCTTATTAACGAATATATATGAGAAGATAAATCCGTGAGATTTTGTGACAAAATGCAAGATTATGATTAAAATATTTTAATGAAATTCAATATATTCTCTTGTTTTGCAATAAAAAAGAATCTCAATGTTGTATTTCAAAAAATTATTCATCTTTAAATAATCAATTTATTTATAGATACTTCAATTGCAGATTACTATCAAAGATCGATGCGAATTTTGTTTAATTTTTATCCTTATTTTAGTGTTAGTATATGTGTATAGAAAAAGTAAATTAAAGCCTTTATGTATACAGTAATATATAAATAATTATTTTAATTGCATTGTAGAAGCTTCTCTTTTGTCGTCTAGTTAATCAAAAATTATATCTCTATTATTAATTTCATTTGAAAGGGAAACAGCAGGATTAATTTCGAATGTCGTTCTTCAAAATAAATAAACTTACTTTTTGCTTATAAAATGTCAGTTTAAAAGGAACTTCTGAATATCTTTACCGCGCTTACTTACAATAAATGTAGAGTTTATTTTTAATTTACATCATAAAAGATCAAAGAGTTCAAAGCAATACGTAACTGTATATTGTGAAAGACTCGGTCTGTTAGGCTGAGTCATTCCTGAATATCCACACTCATCTAATTATATTATATTAAAAATGGTTATACTACCAAAAATACAATTACACAGAGATTGAAAACAAATTCATCGTAATTTCATTTCAGAATAAAACAACTATGCAATCTTAGATAAAACTAAACATATCTGAAATATAATACGCGAGTAAAGAACCAAAAATATTATACAATAACACAAAATAGACCACAATATAAAAATATTGACATAGATATAGTAACACAAGAAGACATTTGGCCAATATAATTCACAAATTACTCGCTTAAAAAGAAATGATTAGCAAAAGATAGTTACTATCAATTATTATTAGAACTAAATGAAAATCGGAATATAATTACAAACATTAAAAAAAATAAAAACTTCTTACTTAACAGAACAATGACAGAAATACAGTTGAAGAAAAAAATTAATTAAAATTTAAATATATAATAAAAATTAAAAATAAAAAAAGGTTTAAAAAATTTAAGAAATTCTTAAATGTTAGTAAAAAACAGATTGAAAAATATTACACAGAATTATAATTTTAAAAAAATATCTAATTTATATATGATTTTTATGACTTAAACTGCTTTTCTAAAAATAATAGAATAATACTAATACATTTAATATGAAAATTATTAAGAATATTCTGAACATTTTAAGAAATGTTAGCTAAATTGATGTTCCTAAATAAATAGTTACGCAATATATTTATATAAATATTTATGCTTGAATTGCTATCAAAGAAGGGAACATTACAAGGAAAAAATATTATTTTCGTTCTTGTCAAAATTTTCCTTATAATATTTTTAATTCAATTTTTTTAAGTTAATAACTTAAAATTCCGTTTCATTTGTATTTATATTAATTTTAATCATATTTAATTGATACTGGTAGAAATATAATTTCAGCTTAAATTCTTGGTCAGAATTATTTCGAAAAAGATCATCAATATATCAAAGCAAAATGAATACCTTCTTGCCAAAACATTGTTTATATAAATGTAAATAAATATTAGCAAGACTATTACTAGATAGTACAGCTTATGGTATACTTCTTAATTTTACTTACATATTTTATAATTATATAAAATATAAGTTAATTTAAAAACTAGAAAAATAAAAATTTAAGATTTTGCTTGAGTTGTAGAAATAATAAATTTTAATTCTTCAAAATTAAACATGGTAATATTAATCAAATGTCTATATCAATAGAATGAAGTAGATATTTAAAGTCATAAGTATAAATGGAACAAATCTATTTCTCTTTAAGATAACTTAAAATTTTACAGCAATTTTTATTAATAACTGTCGAATTTAAAACCAACTGTAGCATTTTGTTAAATCTTTTGTGAGGCTTAACCAGATGTAGTAATGTAAGTCATTAGCAAGCTCTAAATTTAACAAACATTTTATGAAGTTTAAAAGTTAATGAAATATGAGGGAAATTTTTAGAATACTTATACTATAACCTATTTTCATATAACGCTTTGATTCTATTTTTAATTTATATATCGCTATCAGTAACTTTAATTAAAGTGTTATTATTAAGTAAAGGATGTTTATCAGTCACAGACACATAGAATTTTGCTAATAGTGGCAAAGTTACTTAAGACCTTAAGGATTTAACAAATAATAAATTCTTGAAAGTTTTGAATAAAACTTATTAAATATCTAAATGCACGGTGCTCTTCTTTTTTCTTTATTTTCAAATATTTAACTTCTTCATTGATACTTAAACATTCATTAAATTGATCAATAATTACACGTCTTAAACGAATTAGTTAAAATTATCAGTCTTCATTATTTGTTTTTTTAATATAAATATTATTGTTAAAAGTTATAATTCTGAAACCAATACATTTACTCGTAATTTCCATAAGATTTGTATTCTTAAAAATATTTAGAAATCACATGTTGGAATTATTCATTCGTATAATTTTCATGAACATTACAGTTTTAAATATTATAACTTTGCGTTTATTAAAGTTATAGATCAAAGGTCCCATATTTCATTCAGTTTAGAATATTTCTTAATATTAATATATATAACTTTTCAGTTTTTATGTTTTAATATAAATATATATAATAACTTTTAAGTTTTTTATGTTTTAAGACTGTTGTTGAAATTTATATTATCAATGAATTCATTCATAAATTTAATACTACAATATTTCATGCTTTAATTATCATTCCTACTGTCACAAATTTTATATTTACGAATAAAATATTTACAGATAGATTTAACAATAAATAGACAACTGTCCATTTTATTTGCATTACTAACAAAATCAATTTGAGAATGAAATTTTATTTTCTTTATAGCAAAAAGGAGCTATTTAGTACTTTTAACAAAGAAGTCATTTTCAAAGTTATTATTTAAGGTATACCTTACATTAAATAGCATCCTTTAGCATACATTTTCTCTTAATATTACTTTCGCTGTTTTATTCTTTTATAAAAACGTCAGTGAAAACGTTGAGCTTAATAAAGCAAAACTTGCCTTAAAAAGGTTTTATTGCAATTTTGATTAAACACTTGAAACATATTTTTTATTAAAAAGCACGGCAATGGATATATAGTAAAATAAACTTATTAAAATAAGGAAAAAAATATATAAACTTCTTTTATTATTGAGCATTATCTTAATAAAGATGAAATAAACATTTTCAAATAATGAATAAAACAGTTTCTGATTTCAATTTCATTGCATTTCTTTTATCCCTAAAATCATTACTATCATATTCTTGTATATATATATATATATATATATATATATATATATATATATCAACTGAACACACAATATAGGTGCTATTGCTGACATTATATTGCAGGATAATATAATATATAATTATAAATCAGAGAGTAGATAAAATCCAATATTAAGAAATTTAAAAAAAAAAATCAAATTTTTTTAAAAACCTAATAATTTTAGAAAATACAAAAATGAGAATAAGATATTTAGTTATAACAGAATCTAGATTGTTATGCTGGTTTTTTGTAGATATGTAGGCCTAACCTTTTCCTTCAATAAAAATCATACACACACACAAAGAAAAATTTAAAAACAAAAACACTAAGACCTAAAAATACTTCCAAAAGTCTTTTTCGTTTTCCAGTGTTATTAATTTTAATTTTTTTTTTAGAAATAAGTTTTCGAAATTGTTTCAAGACATATTTTAGTGGTATAACTATTTATAATAATATATTTTGTTGATGGAGTTAGATAGGCCTATAATTTTAGAAAAATCCGGTTAAACTGCTTAAGGTTTGCTACAACATTAAACAATATGTTATTCTCTTTTTTGTATTATTCAAAAAATTATTGTTTTTTTTTTTAAATTTTGAAAAATTCTTTTTGATTTTTTTTTTATATATATTTAATTTTTTCTACTCATTTGATATATAATAATTTTATATTATATTATCATGCAATAAACACACACACACACACACATATATATATATATATATATATATATCAATATATATGGATGTGAAGGTGTTTAGATAAATGAAATCTTCTAATTATTAAATATTCTGTCGAGGCTGTCTGCTGTTTATTTCTATTACAAATTGCTTTCTTCCATGAACAAAATACTTAATAAGCTAAATGATTAATGTATTTTGTAGAATCTAACTGGCAATAAAAGCCCAAACCGGGTTTCAGCTTTCTCTTTTTAAGTGAATTTAAAACCATGCATTTGTAAACAGCTCGATATAAATAACTTAGGATGAAAACGTTACGTTGAAATTTGCAAAATATTTTATTGGCAGTGGAAACTCATTATTAATGTTACATTAGTAGATTAACAAGTAAATGAAATGATTGAGATACTTGCATTAAATCTATGAAAGTTTAAGCCTATCTTTTCTCTATGTGTCAAATTATTTTTCAGTTAATTATTTTTAAATGTGAAAAATGTAAAAGAAAGAAATAAGTCACGTATTTAATGTATTTATGAATTACATTCATTTCCAAACGCAATGCTTTATAATATAGTGTTTTAGATTATTTTTTTAGATATGGATAAAAGTCCTAGTTTTATATTTTGAAAATGTAATTTTCTGAACGAGATATCTTTAGTAATAAGAAAAAAAATGTAGTATTCACTAACATAATTCTCGTTTAACCAACCAGTGATACAAAAAGCGTATGAAAGGCAATAAAATATGAAAACGTGTTCATTATTATTAAAAATTTCCAATTTTATTTTTATTTTCTCCCAATCACTATTCTTTCCGTTTTTTTGATTTAGTGAATTTATAAAATATTCATCTATCTATATAGAAAATATCCATCTGTTTATTTTCATTATTACAAATTTAGAAGAGTTTTCGTACAAAATGCAAATAATTTGAAAATGTCCCTCGGTGTTCTCTTATGGAGGAAGAAAAACACTTTGAGGTAATCATACATTATAATACGTTTTGCATAAGAGTTTTAATTTATGTTTCACAAATACTGCAAATATACATGATTAAAAAGAACAAATGAATACAATGATTATTATTAGAATATCAGTATTATTCAAACTATTATAACACTAATAAGAAATAATTTATCACAGATTTGTTTAAACTTAAGTAGACTTCTCGATAAAGGCGTTAAGTTCCCAAAGTTGCTTTAACATATAATACATTAAAATGTCAAATTGTTTAAAACTTCTAAGATTAGGTGAAGGTTCTGTAAGATAATTTATGTACAAATTAATTTTAAAATTTGTTCACGACCTTATTATCAACCACAAACACTGAGTCTCTGATACTTATTGATTTTATAATTATGTGATTTTTTTCCAGATCTCTTTTATCACTAAAATCTAAAACTTTTAAAAACAGTATTTAAATATATATAATGTTTCATACTCTACGGAATGAATGTAATTTTTAGGACAGATTGTATTAGTCACTATTTTTATTTATTACTTTTTAATTTCTTAAAAATTTAATTAAGCTGATCCCTAGTCATAACTTAGATAAACCATATTAATGGATGGAAAAAAAAATCAAAAGACTCTTATAAATAAAGTTTTGAAAATTCATCCAATATATGCTTTGATTCATTTTTTCAATCCATTGTTCTAGTCATTATATAGTTTAATGCTGATAAACCCCAAACTGTTTAGTAATATAAGTATAGTTTCACATAAAATAAAAATTCTAAAAGTTCTGTTACAACAGGGATAATTTTCTTGAAGGAAATGATATGTATTTATTCCAAGAAATAAAAATAACAAAAAGGGAAGAGACATGAAAAGAACATACATGATGTTTTATCTTATGGTAAAAATGCATGGGCTGTCTTTTTTGTATTTATTTATTCAAAGAACCTCCAAGTAAATTGTTTAAAATTATTTATTGAAAGAAAACAAAATTTGTGCCTCTGAAATGGCAAATGTAGTTCAAATTGAAATATCATTTTCGATTTAATGAAACATCAAATACACTTATATTGAAATGTCATCATAACTAAAAATGTTATTGACTATATTATTAATACTACAAGAATATTTTTTATTCCAATAGTTATATGCATATAAAATTAACAATAGAAGTGTCTTAGGAAATATGTTTTCCATTACTTTAGTGTTATATTTAAAATTTTAATTATTCATTTCTTGTAAAAGTTGGATATTTTGTTTGTTTGCTATGCGAGACATGTATGAATATAACTTAAGATCTTCAAAACTTCAAATGTATATATATATATATATATATATATATAATGAAAAAGGCGATTGACATTATATTTAGAAGTAGTGCATTTTCAAATTGAATGAATTACTGATTTCTTTCAAATGAGACAAAGTTTTTCAAAAATCACTTCCGACACATTGTATAAGGTTTTAAACAAATTTATTTAGTACTGAATAAGTCTTTATATAAATAAGACATTAAAAAGTAAAATTCTGTATTAAATAATCGTTATAATTTTATTGAAACACAAATATGTATAACACATCTTTACTTCTGATTACAGTTAATAATATTTAGTTTTACCACTATCCTAAAATTCTGAGGAACAAATGCGCCCTTTCAATTCTGTTTAAAACTTCCTTTCTTGATGCATCATTCCTAAAATGTTGTTCGGAACACTTTTCTGAGTTCAGAAAGAATGTGGAGCATTTCTCTTCAACTGAAACGCTTGGGAAATTACAATGAAACTATTTAACTGCTTAAACTGCAGTGCGGAGATGATGGGGAATAAGTCTTTTGCAGCTGTTCTCTCGGACATTTCAGTATTTTGGGAAATGTAGTAGTTCCTGCATATCATGGTGATACATATATAATCAAATAAATTCCTTAAATATTTATATAAATATTTTACAAGTTTAGCGGAATTTTTTTGCATTTTATAAAAATTGATTTTTTATAATACTATGCGAAATATGTCAGATATCCCAGTGTTTTAACATAGTGAAGAAAAAAAAAAAAATAAGGGAATATTAAAACTCTACGAAGAACATCATATTAATTACACTACTCTGTTAAATTCTTCTAATACTCAGAAATGCTAAAATTATTAATAGTCATTAATGGTGGGTGGTTGTATTTTGCTAGATAAAATATTAACTGCTATTTTAAGCACGATAAGTTACTCTGGAAATTAGTTGTTATATATTCATTTTGATATATACTAAGAGAAATTTCATAAAACTTTTATTACTATACAAATATTAGTTATTGTAATAATTGTGTTACAATTGTACTGTTCGTAATTCATAAATTTTAATTTTGTTTATTGCATTATTTTATAAAATTTTATTGTGTGGCAACAAAGTTTTGTTAAGCAAAAATTTTAAACATTTTTTTTATTTTATAACAATTGTGGTATTTCTTACTACTTTCAAATAAATTAAATCTAAAATATATTTGGTACGTTTTGAGAAATTTGAATGATTTATAAGACTTAAGGGAATCCTCTTTGAAAAGATTGTAGTAGTATTTATTTTCCTAGATGTTTGTAGCTTTTTCCAAAATTAATTACATCAGAAGTTTAAGAGATCAGTTACCACACAATGCAACAATAACAGTATAATAAAAATGTGTAAAAGAAATTTTTAAATTAAGACGTAATAACAGCTGATAATCTGACAAGCTACAAGAAAGAAATGAGAATGAGGACAAAGGAAGATTTTCTTAACCACTCTAGTTTCTAGTGAATATTGATGGATTCTTTTTTTTATGGGGTATATGGAAACAAAGGTAATCTAAGACTCCCTCCCTTGGTTCTTACATAGTAGTAACTCAAAAGGACTTGATATCAATTTTTTTCAGCCGATATTCTTCTTCACCTGCCTACATTCAGTATGAATGAATGTAAACCTTCAAATGCTTGGAAATCATGTTGTCACAAAAATAGGATTTATTTGGAAGCAACTTAGATTATAAATAGATTATATAGCTTTATCAATATTTATTTGAAAGGAATTTCAAGACCTGTCATAGATATACAATTTCAAGTCTGTTTCAATTATATCTTAATTTTTAATTGCAGTTTCCACCTAATGATCGAAAAAAGGATGTAAAATCTAATTGATTTTTTTTATCTGGTATAATTTTTAAAATAGAAAATTATCCTAACATCAATGTAATGTTGTGCTAACTAGTCATATTTCCAACTATATTAAAGAGCTCTTATAACTATAGAAATGTGCGAAAGTGAAAGAAAAACAATTATTCTGCTTGAATATGTTTAGTACAGAAATCGAAATATAAATATTATTGTATAATTCAAAACCCACATATAATTTAGAAATTGGTAATATTTTCAATTTGTTTTTTTTTTTCAGTGTCTGAAATAAGATTGTGAATTAATACTGGTGAATCTATTTGTATGGTTTTTTGTTTATTAAGTTCTATTTACTTAAAGTATTCAAATAATTTCATAAAGCCCTTCGAAGCATCAGTTAAAAATTCTTTTTATTTCACTAAAGCAAAAATTTTATAAATTAATTATAGGAACAATTTACAACAAAATAAGTTAATATGTTTCTAATAAAGTAATATCCTTTTTTCTTAATTCTATTATTTTAAAGTTTTTATAATGTTATAAAAGTTTTTATATCACAAATGCAAACATATATCTCATACAATTGCCAATTTAACTAATTTTGCCTATTCACCTGCTATTTAAATAGTAAAATAGATTTTTAAAATGGAAAATTTCCCATAAGAAAAGATTATAAATTCTATTCTAAAATTAAATTTAACATTTAACTTGACACTAAAATTAACGGGTGCACTTTCATTTTTATTTATAGATTCACTTAACTACAATTTTTCATCGACTTTAAAGTAATGTATGAAGTTAATACTTTGAAAAATAAAAAATATGATTTCAGTGTCACTAGAAGAAATTTAAAGAGTTTAATCATTCCTTTTAAAAACTCCTTGAAAAAAAAGGAATCCATTAATATCTTTAATTGATGACCGAAAAATAATAAAACATAGATTATGATTTTTTTTCCGTATACGATAGCATTAATATAAGGAACTTACAATAATAATATAAAAGCAATCAAAATCCCAGATTTTTTTTCAAAGTAATACTAATTTCTTGTGTGTTCTTTGATATCATCACTTAATGTAGAGTTTCCATTTTAATACAAAATATTCTCCGTTTGTAAATTTTGTAATGTTAGTGATATTTTGTAAAATAAATACTTCTCATGCGAGATATATGAAGCTCTGAAAATTTTTATTCATTATTCCTTAAATGAATGATATTAATGAATGTATCCATCAGAATCTAGGAATACCTAAGAATATGAATGAAAAAGAAAGTAAAATTTTGTGTTATTTAGATAATTATCATCTTTTGGAAATATCAACCACTATTTCTCAAATTCTTACTAAGAATCTTTTTTTTACGACCTATAGTTTTATTCATACACTGAAGATTTTCATATATTAGCTCCTTAAAAATATTTCAGATAATGAGAGAGTTTTCCCTATGTTTTACAACTTTCTGGGGGTATTTTGACCCTGTAAACTAAATAATTTAATTTATCTGACTTTTTTTCAAATTAATACAGCAAATTATAATGTAACATATTATAATATAATATAATATAAATTATTTATATCAAAAAAATTAAACAAAAGTTATAGTAGTAAATTAAAATTGCATTTCATAGTATATGAATGGTTAATAAATATTATGTTACTAAATATTTAAATTGCTAAGAATTCAATAGTTTTAAGCGATATGTAGTTTTTAAAATTATGAGGCTTTACTTAGTTTATTTTTAATTTGAACAATACATAAAAGAAATATTAAGCCATAGTTCTGGAAATTACTCATGTAGAGTAAAAACTGTACAGCAATATTTATGCTTATTAAAGGAAATTCATGATAATGATTACTTTTATTTTCTTCGTGTGTGTTTAAAACAGGCTATATACTCGCCATTATAATTTCTGCAAAAAAAAAAAAAAAA
>BMAW01095071.1:216719-231865 GCA_019974015.1 Nephila pilipes
GCTATGAATACATGTTGTATGATATGATGGTCTTCTCGACTATTGGTCTGTCGATAGCGTCCTGAGCCTGATCGTCGTGTAACAGACCTCTTTCTAGTCCAATGGTCCCAACACCGACGGCCTAGGTGGGGATCTACTCGCCAAGCTGACCAACTGGTATCCATCATTCCTATGATTCTTCCTCTCTCGAACTCGGACAGCAGCTCATATTTTTTCCAATGGTTACGGAATTGTAACTCTAATTAAAAAACGTCCGTCTGCAATAGATTAAATTCTCAGAAATAAACTCTACTTACTTTTTTGATGATCCAAGAAGAACCGAGTTCAACGCCCTCTGGAAACAATACGCAATCACGCTGCATTGTATATATATATATATATATATAAACAATTAGAATTATTTCTATAACTACACTATGAACAAAACGTGAAATGACAATAAATTGTTCGTAATGATAGTTACAGTACTAAACGAACAGTTAAAAGTTCTAGTTATTATTAAAACAAAACAAAATTTGTTTGAAAACCAATATAATAATTTTCTTTCGGAAAAAAAATAGCATTAAGTTTTTGATTATTCTAAGAATTGGAAATTGATCCAGTTCAAAAATGGTTTGTTTACATTTTTAAATTCTCTCCTTTTAACTTTTAGCTCTCATACATTAAAAATTAATATTTTAAGCATAATTTCTAAATGAAAATTGAAATAATTGATTATTTTATGAATTTTAACTTATCGAATAACCAAAATACAAATTTTTGTTTTTTCATGCACAAGACACAAGGGTTTTTAAAATCAAATATCTTTGATTTGTGCTTGAAAATTAAGCATATTAACTATTCATGGAGATGGTGTTTTCGTTTAAAGACGCATTAAAAACTTAAGTACTAAATTTAAGTGACGAAATTCTTTATCTTAAATGTAATTAGTATTTATCTGTCTATGAAACAATTTCTAAACCTATCAGTTTTACAATCTCAATGCTTATTTTAGTAATTAAAGTTTTCTCACAAACCGACCTAAATGCACTATTTTGTCATCAAATAATACTTAACTTATCTAAAATAGATCTTGGACTCAATATGAAATATGAAGATAACTATTTGAAAAAAAAAACAGTTTATTCAATGAACAAAATTCATGTGATGATCACGTTATATCTATATCACGTGCTATTTGCAGATGTAAATATGTCTTGCATTCGTTCATTTTTCATAGCCTTTGTGAAATTTGTTATGTATCATAATGTAACTTATATTTTATATATATATATATATACTACTTTTTATTTGAATGAAATATTATGAACCAACATGTTTGTCTTGTTCCAAAATAAATGTTTAAATCTTAATTTTGAGTTGCTGTGATTTGGATTGTTGCATATAATTTTGTATCATTATTGAATTAGAAAGCTAAAATAGTGGCTTCAGTTCAGTTTAATTGGTTTACATACAGACATTTTTGTAATCATGAAAACTTCCTAATTTAAATGTGATTTTCTAATATTGAAAAAAATTCTTTACTGCTGCTCCATAAAATTTAATTAAATAAGACTATTTGAGGAATGTTTAGATTTTAAATATGCTATTGTTTATTTTTATCATTTGCTTAAATTGGCTAATAGGTTTAAGCATTCGATGCCTTATTTCAAATTTGAATGAAAATACCATACAAAAATACTTAAAAGCTTATAAGACATTGCACATATGGAATGTTACGTTGTAATATCTTTAAACAGATTTTATTTTATCTTATAAGCTTTTATTGATCAGTTTTGAATATGATTTTCATTTGACTAATTATCCGCTTATGTCGTAGATTATTTTCGTAAAATTAAATTGTACTTATATCTTTAGTGACTTACATTCTGCCTTTAATTCTTGAAAAAAATGTAATATACTTGACACAATAACTTGTTAAGAATTATTACAGATCCGTGTTAAAATGATTTTAAATATGTAAATATTTGTGTATGACGCTGAGGATATTTGTCGAAAAATGTGTACTATTGCATTGCTGTAGTAATATATTAATATATTAATAGTTTAGATTATTTTCATTTGAGATTGTTCTACTACTTCAGCAAAGGCAGATGAAATCTATATTTAATACTTATTTTAAAGAAAAACTCCATAGGAGTTAAAAAGCAATGTCGTGGGATTATGAGACTTTCGGGTTATTCTGATACACTTTTATAAATGATTGTACAGCAATGAAGCTCGTCAATAATTCTATTTTTTTTACTTCATAGATATAAGGTAATGTAATTTAGACTTCTTTTTAAATACCTGAGATATTACTATACAATTTTTAATATTTTGTCTTAAGATATATCTTTCTATTCAGATTTTAAAGTTTCCATATTTTCAAAGGATTGTTGTACATCATTTTTCCTTCCAATAATAATGTAAGGCAATTATAAAAGAAAGAAACTATAAAAACGGAATAAAATGTTTAAAAAATAGCTTTTCTTTCAGATTATTCTTCAACGAATTGTAGTAAATTTCAGATGATTTTCACGACAGAAATAAGGTAGTTCAGCTTATAATAATTTAAGAACATGGTTGTAATTTAAACACAAACTTAATATGTATTTTAGAACCAAATATTCACAGCCTAACCAATCACTCTTTCTGTTATGTGCCAAACACCGTTAATCATAATATAATTCACTGTCTGGTGTTTCATCACTATTTTCTCATATTTTTTTCAAGTCATCTGTTATAAAATCATGACTTGGTGGGAATAATTACAACTTGTTTGTATTGTAATACAAAATTAGATTTCTATAAATATATTTAAGCTTTTAACAGAAACATTTCATATTTTAGATTTTTTTTAAAACATGGTCTAAAAAATATTGCAAAAATTTAAAAAAATGTTTGGTTAAATATATTCAGATTTTTTTCTATGTGTGAACTCCAACAGTCATTTGAGCAGAATAAATGAAATAATTTATTTTATATCCAGTACATGACGCAAACATTATATTTATATATAATTAATTAAATTGTGAAAACACTTATAAATTTTTATCATAGCATAAAGCCGAGAACATTATCCATCCATTTTATTCGATATGCGAAACATTATTAATCACAATCCAATCAATGACATTCGTTCATAACAGTTTTGAGCTAAAAATTTAATACTTAATGAAATTTGGAAGATAATTCAGATATAACATAAAATGACTGTATACTTCTATAATGCTTATTCAAACAATTTAACCATTGTAATTAACTTAAAGAAGTACATGATTATTTTTAAAAAATTTTTGATGCTAAGAATGAATTACATAGTGAAACAAAGGTTTCTAGTGTTGGTGGGAGGAAACACAATAATCACTTTTGCATGACAAGGCAACTTGACATATTGTTAAACTTTTCTTAAGATTTATAGAACATAAATCTTTTTATTTCTCAAATTTACATAATATTATCTCCTATGGTATCATTTCCAATAAGAATACAGTTTTGAAAAGTACCATTTTATATATCTGTTTATGTAAACCATATTGAAATTATCAATAATATACGTTTTGGTATATGTTTGTTATTCGCATAGTTAGAATTTGAACTTCTGTTCTTTATTTTATAATAAAGTTTGAGTAAAACTTATATTTGTTTTAAAAAATTTTACTTTATGTAAGAAAAGTGGTAAATAAAAATTTGGGAGAAACTTAATGCTAGTAAATTGTATTAAAATTGGAAATTGCATATATGGAATTTAGATAGTCATATTTCTTTTTCAGGTGGCTTACAATGATTACTACATTCATTTAAATATTGTTAATACCTTATTAAAAACAGTACAATCAACTTATGATTAAATTGATTTTGCTTACTAAGGAAATAAAATAAAACTATAATTAAAAGTACAAAAATATAACAATTTTAAACATAATTAACTGTATATCTGTGACAACTTCATTATGTTTCTTCATTAGAACTGAAAATAATTTAATCCAAATTTAAATCTAGTGCTGCTTTTTTTCTTAAATAAAATATGGCTGATTAATAAATTGTCTTAATACATAAATGACATTATAATTCAGAAATATTTTGTCACAGAAATGCTAGCCACATTTTTTTTCAGACGATTTTGATTAATTACAATATTGGAATAACTATTGCGTTTTATATTCTTAACAAGATTGAATCCACCCATGATCTAATGATACATAATATTTATAAAACTAAAATCATCTATTTCGAAATATTAAATAAATTTAATCAGTTATAAAGGGAAAAAATAAATCACCAATATTTAAAACTTACAAAACAAGTCATTTCAGAGCCAAAAAAGTTACATCATAAGTATACAAATAAACGCCAGATGTAAGTAAAGAGAGGCGTAGATAAGATAACAACATTTTAATCACGCAATTAAATGAGAATAAGAGAAAAGTATATATATATATATATATATGCTAAAACTATTTCCTGTCTAATATATATAATTGAATAATGTTAATATATGATAATAATAAATATATTAATCGAAATAATGTTGGTGGGCGAGTTGTATACACCTTGCATACGAAAAAATCCAATGTTAATACAGAAAATGCCGAATTGTTTATTTAGATATCACATGATTTTAACGTGGCGTCATTTGTTTGTGAATTTATCCCATTCTCGAACAATCTTTATAATACTTAATATTACACAAATCGTAAGCATTTATCCTGCATATAGATTCAAGCACATACACATCTAACGCTTCATAAATACTTAAATAAATAAAATCTGAATTATTACACAAATATTTGATGACATTTTGCCAATATATGACATGAATAATTGTAAAACAAACTTCAACTGAATGATTATAAGGCTAATGCTCAAACTGAAAAAGAATTTCACAACAAATTCCATGAATTAATATGGTAGAAGAATAAGAATGTGTTAGCATATAATATTTTTTTAGGTACATATCAAATGAGTATTGTTTGAAAAAAAGAGCAAAATATTTCAAATCATGAATATTGAAAAGATGGGAGGAAAGAAAAGTTTTTATAATAATTGAATATATTTCTTTTTTGTTACAAAGTACGTGTTGTGATTTTTTTGCATTAAAAATTTTCACAATAATTTCTCGCACTGCATTTACATGCATTTCTAACTTGTTTCTATAGTTTCCCAGAGTAAACATAATTAAAAGAAAAATCAGATTTTTAAGTGGCAATTATTATTCTAGTTCAACGTTTCTATTGTTGGACATATAATATGAAATTTAGAGGCAAAGCTCATAATTTTTTATTACACTGCGAATTTTAAATAATTTTGTATAATTTCTTTTACTGAATAATCAGTTTTGGGTAGTATCATTCAGAAATAAAAGTAAAACTATAAAATAATTTTGTTCATAAAGTACTTATTTTTTCAAAATGAATTACGTATACTTTTTTTTTTAATTCTAGCTTTGTAATTCCAAGATTAAATTCAAAAAGCTTATTAGTAGTAATATGGCTAATTTTAAAATTATGTTCATATTTTCTACGCATTACAATATTCTTGTGCTGTTATAATTTATATGAATTCTGAAAATATTTGGTTGAGTAATTAATGCATTAAATATGAATGAAATTTTGCTTTACTCTTATTTTTAAAACATAATGCAGTATTAAAGAGCGATAAAATCACAGAAATAAGAATAAATTAGAAACTGTGTTTAACATTATTTATCGTTTTCATTTAATTTATTAGTAACTGTTATTAGAAGCTATTTAAATGTTTTTCTCACGTCGTGTGCTATATAGAGCATACTGTTTGAAAGCTTTGAAATATTTTAAACATGAATAATGGACAAATTTATTAACTCTGTTATGCAAATAGTGTAAAACGAAAGAGTGAAGAGAACAATATATTTCTCTTTAAATTCAATTATTAATTTATCTACAAATAAAATTTGAAATTTGTTGCTTTATCGCATTTTGGAAATTTATTTATGAGTACTTAAAATTTGAATATCGGGAACTCTTACGAGTTTCGAAATTAATTATTTTCATACCATGTAAATTGCTCCAACATGAGATTAAACAAAATGATTTTGTTATAAATGAATTTTTGGTGTTTGTAACGCCAAAGATAAAGTTCAGGGATAAACAAATGCAAGCGTAAATATTCCATATAAATGTAAAATGTGCAAATGATACATTGAAATAATTATTAGTATAGAAAAGAGAGAATATATTGTTAGATAATACTAAACAGAAAATAAATTATTGCAAAAAGTCATAAAATATATATTTATAGATAATTAAAGATTTTATTTCGCTGAATAGACTAGCTGTGATGAATTATATTATGTTGCATTTGTGATGATGAATAAGTTTTTAGTGCTCATCGTCAGGTTTCACTGCGAGAATTTGTTCTTTCTAATTAAATTCCTTCCATATTTTCATTTATAGATTTTCTTTCTTATTAAAGGTGACTTATGCATCTGAGCCTATATACTAGAAACCTCCGTTTCATTTCATCTTTCTTAATAGCTTTGGCCGCGGTATCCTAGTGGTCATGGTAGCTTTCACGAGGCCGGCGGCTCTCGTCAAGTCGCCTGTTCGAGCCTTGATTCCGTTAAAGACCCGCCGTGTAGCCGGGACTGAGGCACGTTAAATCTGTGGACACTGAAAGTCCTCACTTTAGCTTGGATTGGAATCTAAGAGAGGGAGTTGCCAACTCACGTGTCCTCCTTGTCACTTAATCGGGGCTTAAAATTACGAGATCCCTCGCATTACTTCTGGAGCGACATTAATCAAACGAATCGACCAAACAATCGTTATGTCGAAGTTAAGTTTTGCGAGTTCTTTACATCGTCTTTTAAATTTATTTTCATCTGTATCCAGAATATAATGATCCTATTTTTTTCTTTATTTATTCATTTTCATAGGTTCTACTTGTGACGTTAAGGTATACAAAATAATTAAGAAACATATTTAATAAAAACAATATATTATTCACTCTATCTTGTTTATTCAATAAAAATATATATTTAATAATTAGAAGGTATTCATTTATTCAGAATAACATGTCAATAGATTTCCCTGTATAAGTTAATCACTTTTACAGCAAATATTAGATTTTGTCTGAAAAGTTATTTTGTATCAACAAATCAAAGTATGTAACAGAAGGTGAAAGAATTTATACATGTTATTCCCGGTAGTAGGGTATTATGTTAATATTACAAAAATGGCTGTTTGGAATTACCTAAAAATTAAGAATGATTTTAGCAATTTAACAGTTTAAAACTTTCATTGGCCTTTTATATTGATTTTTCTTTACAGGAAGAAAATCAATCTTCCCTTTGTAGGACGAGTAAACTTAACATGAATATGGTCTGCTCAATTGAAATTTTTATGCACAGCTATAAATCCGCAATTTATTATTTTTTTTTCGGTTTGGAATGGCTTTTCTAAATAAATTGTTGTATTATCGTCCAAGCTATAGGGCCTGTTGAAAACATCGAAACAGCAGTGAGAAAATAAAATTCTTAGGGGAAAAAAGGAGATTTATTGCCCAGTAATTTCTACTAAGCTTATTTATTGCCGAAAAACTTTATCCTCACAAAAGGCGCTCTCTATTTTATGGAGATAAATATTGGTATCATCGTAATTTCAAGTCATGCGCTTTTCATTCTAAGCATGAAATGGCGGTAATTTCTAGGTTTATGTGAATCAAAGGCATTTTCCCTCCCCCTCATATATATATATATATATATATATATAATTTTACCTTCACTCTTAATGCTTTTGCTTGGAAACCGCAACTGAACAGAGACCTTTTGTACATTATGGGGAGAAAAAAGGGAGCATAATTCTCATTTTGCATTTTGGTTCTTCAAAGAACAAACATTGATATATTTTGCTTAGTATCTCTTTCATGAATGTTATGCAATTTCTTTTGATTACCAGTTTAGGATATATAACATAGTTATTAAGGGCATAATTTTACTTATTTTTTAATGTTTACTATTATACAAAAATATATTTTATTGTATGCTATAAAAATTATAAATGATAATATATATTTTATTCAATGGAAACAAATATTACTGTTTCGAGCAAAATATTATAAAATAATTCGATCGTTAACTTCAAACATATAGTTTTATGAATATATATAAATTTAAATGCTATAATCTAGTACATTATTTATAGTCCTTTATATCCATGCAGATGTGCAACATTTCTGTTTCTTTTATTTTTGTTGCAACTGTTGCTAGTCCTTAAAACTAGTTCTTTATTTCTCACAGGAATAAGAAAAATATATTCTTATGTTAAAGCTACTTGCTGATAATGAGATATGTATAATTTGAACAAATGAAATTAAAACGACGTTTTTACTTCACATTACGTAGAATGAACTTCAATGTCTATGTAACTGATTATTGTCTGAAAAATTTCATATAAGGAGAATCCACAGAAGTTAATGCTTTTCACATATATTTATTCTTATGTAGATCAAGACGAAATTATGAAGAAAATACAATGCACAATAATATTACAATAATATGCACAAATCACAAAGCTATAATTAATTTACTCCGAAAGGACATAAATTATAATTTTATTCTATAATAGTTTTTAATGTTTGGTACTGAAATGTTTTGTTGTAATAATATATGATGATAATCAATGTTTGATCCACAAGTTATTTTTCTTAACTTTGATCAATCAGTGATGGATTACCCGACAATGGATGACAATTAAATTAAGAATATTTAATTTTTGAACCAAAATGAATTGAAGAAATGATCCAATTAAGGTTTTTATAAACGTAGTTTCGCTAAAACTCCTAAAAATAATTTTTATTAGATTTTTCTCATACAATTGTTCGTTTTAAGGGAAACTTCAAGTAAAAATTTTATAATCATTTTAAAAAATAGTTAATCATGTATATATAATCTATATACACGAGTCTTCCGAAACTTAAACATTATTTAAATACATAAAAATTTTGTTTAAATATATTCATAATTTGAATGTGTACTTGGATACATTTATGGACAAATACTGTCATAGAACTCCTTCTAAATTAGGTTATCTTTTCTCCCAACATTTACAAAATTTCAATAAACATATACTCAAGTTTTAAGGAGCCACTTATATGAAAACATTAAATATATATCGATTAACTATACAACAATAAATATTAATGTAGCTAACTGCAAAAGTCATTTAAATAATATAATTGAAGAAAATGTTTCTTTTGCGTAAATATATGTATCGGTCATAAGAAAAATAACTCTTGACTTTTTTTATACCTAAAAGGAATAACTCATTAATTATTTTAGAAATGCACATTGATATTAAAGAAATTTCCGAAATTTTGTATGCGAGTTAAAAATGTTTTGAAAATATTTTGTATGCAGATTGAGGTTTCATAATCTTTAATGAATTCTCAATAATTTCTGTGAACCAATGAAAACAAATATTTATTTAACTTATTTTCTCTGCTCCTAGGAAATTCACCAGAAGCAGAAACACTTAACTGTAAATGATTCATTATTTTTATTTAAATCCCAATGATTCAAAGCTGAAACATATGAAGAAAAAAAAGTATTTTAACACCTCTTCTATGGAAGTCATTCAAAATTTGGCTACACTAAAATGTATTGTATAAAGCATTAGACGCTACATAAAAAATAAAAAATTAATTAAAAACGAATATTGAGGACAATCAGTTTGACCCGTAACTTTTATTTTGAACCATAAGCCAATATGCAAAATTTCAAGAGAAAATTTTAATGGTTCGTTGTGTTGTTTGAACTATTTTGCACGGCTCATTTTCTATATTTGAATGGTAATATTACTGTGTTTTCAAACAGCATTATTTTTAATTCACCAAAATTAAACAAAAAATTAGTAACAAGGAGGTTTTAGCAGAAACCAATGCAAATTTCTTCATCTTGTATTATTCATTTCATACGCTAATTATAAACATATACAATTGATTCCAAATAAAATTTATCTGAGGTTAAATATCTCAAAAAGAAATTGCTAGCATAAGAAAGAAATTCTTTAAAATGTTGAAATCGTAACATTAATTTGGTTATGTGTTGAGAATATTTATGAATATTTTTGACATTTAATGACTATATTTCCTTTCCATGAAAGATCAAAATACTCCTAAATTTAAAATTGTGCGTAAACCGTTTTAACAAAACGTAAAATTAACTTGAATTTGTTTCACAGAAATTTAATTATATATTTATCATTATCTGACATAAATGCAACTTTTATTAATCACTCCTAAATATTTAAATAATCTTTAAGTCAAATTATACTCCGAAAAATTGCAACAATACAATGAACAAATAGTATCAATAGAAAGTATCTATAAATGTATAAATAAAATTATCTAACTTTATTATAACCAACAAGAAAGCGCTTCAACAAAATGCATTTTTATATGTTTAATGGTAAATATCATGCAACAAGATATCAATTGTGAAAGTGTCATTCATTAGTTTATAATTTACTCTTATTCCAATCAGGGGTAAACACGGACAGTTTTTGTCATTAATATCAATATTTGTATTTGCTTTTTAATAGAAAAAAATCACCATATATATATATATATATTTATTTATTTATAGGGTGTTCAAAATGATTCACCTTATTTCAAAATTTTATATTCATACAAATAAATAACACCGAATGAAAAATAATACATGAATACAAAGGGAAAATATTGAAGTATTTTTCACTATTGTTAGATATAAATTCCTTTAGTTACGCGCATAATGTTAATTTGATATGAAAATCCCAACCAACAGAGTTTTTAAGTTCAAATAAATACATGGGCTATGTTAATGCATTCAATTTGTCTTGTACAAACTTTCAAACGAAGAAATCGCATGCTGTCATAACATTTGTTTGCTGTTTGCGGTTCCTTGCTGCGTAACTTCAAGTCATCTGGTCTACTTAGACCGATCCCACAGTGAGAGGTAGCTCCATCAAATCTCAAACCTTCCAAAACAGTTTTCGTGAAACTGTATCAAGCAGAACACACAAGGGCCATCTATTTTTCGTAATATAAAACTTCCATAGTTTTCCTTTTTTTTATATAATTTTATCTTCATTTTTTTTTTCCTATTCGTGTATTACTTATTATTTTGTATGTGGTTTATTTTTGAAAATATGAAATTTTAAAACCGAATGAATCATTTTGAATTACCCTATATATATATATATATATATATTGGTGCCCAAAATTAAGAGAATTTGAGTATTTTGTAGAATTTCATGAAAAGAGTATTGAACGAAATGTAAAAATACTGTTTCGAAACAAAGGTGCAAATCTCGTACATCGAATATGCAAGCGTATACGCGTGTGTGGGTGGAACTAGTCGAAAAACAGGATTTATAAGCGTGTGTGCTAAACTCCGCATTCCGTTTGGTAGTAAATTTAGCCGAATTTCTTAGTATTTTTCGTAGCAATCGCTTAAATTAAAATTCGAACAATAAAACTGAGTAACCACCAACGTTTAGATGATGGAATGAGGTGGTAAATTGTGAATGGGCTAGAAGCAGGCCAGTCTCAAATCCAGATTTGCAGAGAATTCGATTTAAACCTCGAAGTCGAGTCCAACTTATGCAAAAATGTTTCAGGATATCGGATCCTCAAGTGAAAGTCTGGGCAAGGTTTTCCAAGAGTCACGACGGCAAGAGAAGATGGTCATTTGTCCATTATAGCGAGACGTAACAGGAATGATACAGTTTCTCAGGTCTTCCAAGAGTTGTATTTTGCCACAGGAACCCGAGTTTCAAGTTTGACTGATTCCAGAAGACTTCGTGAGACAGGGCTTATTACATATAGACCTGTTGTTTGCTTCCCAATCAGTTCTGTGAATAAGAGAGTCCGCTTAAAATGGTGCAGAGATAATAGCAATTGAAACATAGATTAATAGTTGACCATACTCTTTATTGATGAGTCCGGGTTCAGACTAACCAGTGATTATCCTCGTACTTTTATATGGAGAGAACCAGGGACTCACTACCTACCCTCCAATATCTGAGAAATCAACTATTACGACAGCGAGCGCTTACGGTCTGGGCAAGAATGAGGTTCAATAGCCACACACACCTCCATTTCTTTGAAATGGAGTGCTGTACTTTGACTCCTGAGAGGTAAATGGATGAGGTCTTGGAGCCCTATGTTCGCCTTTTCAGTGGTGCAGGAGGTCCTGAATTCCTTTTATTGGATCACAACGCGAGGCCTCATACAGTTCATCTGGTCAAAGAATTTCTGGAAAAAAAGGATATTCGCCGAATGGATAGTCTAGCAAGATCTCCAGACCTTAATCCTATAGAGCATACCTGATGTGCTGTAGGGATAGCAACTGCAATTCGTAACACCCCTCCTAGGACCACCCAAGACCTGATAAAAGCGCAAATGAACGAGTGGGAGGAATTGCTGCATGAACTCATAACTCCCTTATTACCAGCATAAAATGACGGTGCGAGGACTGTATATCAGTAAGAAGGGACAATATCCCCTATTAACCAATTTTTTATTTTATTCTGCAACTGCTTTTTCCTACCTTGCAACTCCAATGAGTAGTACGCCACAATAATGCATGTGTATTATAAGTGTTGAACGTTATTTTTTTGTGTTATATCAACCCTATGTACAAATAAATTTCCTTAAAAATCTGTCCAGTAGATCTAGAGATAATCGACCAAGTAGGACAATTCTCTTAATTTTGAACACCGGTATATATATATATATATATATTATTCTTTCTTAAATTTTCAGTATATATATATATATATATATATATATATATATATATTTGTGTGTGTGTGTAATCATTTGACTTAAATTTAATTTAATTTTGTTTTCCTATACTTGTAACACTTCTAGAGGGAATTTCATCTTTTTTTTTTTTTTGATAAAACTACTTTTGATTTTCTAATTTATGTGATATCTCACATCAAATTTTCATGAATAACCAATATCTTATGGCTTTATATTTATAGGAAGATTTCTTTTTAGACTTTTGTCTGCTGCTAAACTACCTAAAGATCATTAAATCTAATACCACGTGATCTGAAAAAGTCCTTACACATAAATTCGATTCAGAAAAAGTTTCGCACTCATTCGCTTTTGCCACGAAAGTTGAACGAGGAATTTGACATCCGTAAAAATTACCTGATGTCTCTTGTGTTAAATTAATAATTGAATAATTTCTACTACTTGACACTTCTATATTCTGCCCAAACTGATTTACGAATTACTTTTATATATACACTGGTTATCATAAATTAAGGAAAAATCACAAAAATAGCGATAACTCTTTCAAAAGTAAGCCAAACCGTGCAAAATTTGCATATGTTGTCCACTAAGAGTAGCTGAGTAAAATTGCAATATGCAAATTAGTGACGCTGCACTCGGCTTACGTCATCTGCCTGGAGCATAAAAGTCCAAGTTTGAGAGAAAGCACACAAATTTTACTGTGATTGCGACATTGAAAATCTGAGATAGCCAATTCGTAATAATGACCTCTAGGCATCATTTGCCTGAAGAACTACGATGGAGAGCCATCGGGAGACTAGAGGCAGGGCAGAGTCAATCAGAAGTGGCCAGATGGCTAAATGTGAGTCCATCTGTGGTTCATAGACTTTGGAGGCAATTTCAAACCACAGATTCGGCATCTAGGAGGTTCAGTCAAGGACGGCCAACTGTTACGACCAGTGCCGATGACCGATATTTGACATTAAGTGCACGCAGGAATAGAACCGCTACTCCGACACATCTTAGATCCTCTCTTGCTGCAGCCACCGGAAGGTTGGTGTGTCTACGTCAACTGTGCGCAGAAGGCTCCACGAAGGTGGTCTGTATGCGAGACGACCAGCCATTTGCGTGCCGCTCACATCACGCCATAGGAGAGACCGTTTCCAGTGGGCCCGACAACATGTCCACTGGACGTCAGATCAATGGAGGCCTGTTCTCTTTACGGATGAGTCCAGGTTTAGTCTAGAAAGTGACAGTAGACGTTATTTGATATGGAGAGAACCTGGGACCCGTTATCATCCATCAAACATCCGTGAAAGAGATGCATACGGAAGAGGCAGTGTCTGTGTTTGGGGAGGCATATCCTTAGGAGGGCGCACAGACCTCCATGTCTTTCCAAGGGGAACCGTGAATGCTCAGGTTTATCGAGACAACATCCTTGATGCTTATGTGCGCCCATATGCCGGGGCGATTGGTGATTGCTTCCTGTTACAGGACGATAATGCAAGACCACACAGAGCTCGCATTGTTGATGATTATCTTCAACAGGAAACAATTACGCGCATGGAGTGGCCAGCTCGATCCCCGGACTTGAATCCTATCGAGCACGTTTGGGATGCTCTAGGGAGGCGTGTATCTGCCATCAATCCGCCCCCTCAGACCCTTGCCGCGCTTGCATCTGCTTTACAAGAGCAATGGCTCTCACTTCCTATTGAACTGATAGACCGCATAATTGAAAGCATCACACATCGCTGTTTGTGCTGTATTGCTTCTAGAGGCAATCATATTCCATATTAAAGGTACTTTTTCTATTGCAAACCGATACTTCCAATTTGTTTATTTTATACATGTGCTAATTTCTATACTACTATTAATGTCTGATAATTTCTTTTTATGTTGTTTAATACCTTACTATGTGTTGTATATTGTGGGTAAGTTTCATAAAATTCCATGTGTAATTTCTTGAGTTATCGCGATTTTTGTGAATTTTCCTTAATTTATGATAACCAGTGTATATATATATATATATATATGTGTGTGTGTGTGTGTGTGTGTGTGTGTGTATGTGTGTGTGTGCGTGCGTGCGTGCGTGTGTGTTCCTCCTTTTGATAGCGATTTTAGTTTAAACATCTATAGAAATATATTATGTTATTTTATTCTTTGTAGTTAATATGCTTTTAACTGTTCAAAATAATTGAAATAAATTCATTCATACTTGTGTCACAAAATGGATTTTTAGAAAGAAATTAAAATATAAGAAAATGTAAAACTGATTATTTTTAAAAATTATGAGTTTACTTCTGACTTGACTTTTGAATTTAATTTCCATTTAGTTTTATTTAATTATTATGTTTCAAACAGTTTTATCATTTTAGTTAGAAAACAAAATTTTTCTAACTTTA
>BMAW01095076.1:0-20283 GCA_019974015.1 Nephila pilipes
TTGAAATTTGTTGTTTCTATATAATTTTGTATTTGAAAGAGCTAACTAATTTTTTAAAAAACAAATTAATAATATGAAGCACATGTTTTAAATTTGAAAATTAAAGTTTGTTTAAAAAGATTTAATTCAATCTTCTACATATCCATTTTTCTTAAGCGTTTATGGGATGATATAAACACTTATGGCATAAAGTTGATATATTGTATGTAAAAAAAAAATTAAAAATGTGTGTGTATGTTTCTAATTATGTTTAGTAAATATATTTCAAAGTGATACTTGTTATTCCCAATTGCTTACATTATTACTTAAGCATCAATTGCAATCTACAGAGTTTGAATGAAATGTTTTACTATAATAAGAATTTTGATAGCACTCAACAGTGCGAGAAATAATGATAATTGAGTTAAAAAGTTAGTTAATGAAATAATAAGCTGACCAATGCAATTCGGATCACAAACTGAATCAAAATAAGTATGAAATTTATATTTTATCTGATTCATTCATAAAAATTTAATATAAAGCCAGAAGGATAAGATATTCTTCATTGATAGCGCAGTAATCTTAATGTTTTATATCATTTACATGATTATTCAGTCTGTAACATTGTGCATGTCAGTGGGAATCATTTATATCAGAATTTTGCAGATATAAGAATCTATAATATTTTCAAGCAAGCAAAATTGAATACGAAACATATATACCTTTCCTAGAAAAATGTCTTAGTGGTCGTATTCTATGCCAATCTAACTTCAGCATTATTGATAGAAGACAGCATGAATCCATATCAGTAATTACCTCAAAGATAGATTCGTCGGCCGGAAATGAATGATGTTATCTTAGGGATTTCCAGCTGCTTCTTCCACATGAAAGCAACGGGTCTCAATTGGAACTGTTTGTTACAATTCAAATGTGAATAAAGTACTCATGTGGCTGTTTGGATTAATCGCCTTTTATTGATTGGGTTGATCAATTTTCTGCGTTATCGTATTTAATAAAGTTTAATTATTAATTATTCCATCTGAGAAAAATGTGCCATAACTCAAACTTCTGTTTACAACAAAATATTATTCTATTTACTTCTTGAAAAGAACTTTACAGGTAATGGTACTATAGAGGTTCTGCTCGCAACTCATGCCCGGAGTGTTTTGTAGAGTCGTGGGTTGGATACTTCCCATGCAGCGCGTCTGTTGCATTTCAAATCTGTCGAGGCTCCACATTTTCCTGTTGGCGTGGTGTAGAATTTTAAAAAGGATAGTATCAGGTCAGGTCTTATTTCGAATGTTTAGGTTAATTTCGTAAACCTTTAGATTTAAATCCTTTTCAATTATCTTGAAAACACTGTTTGCCTTCCCTTAGTAACACGATGAACTATCGTGATTGAGACTTGTGAATTAATTAGATAATGTCATACAGAAAATCTTTGTCGTAATAAGTAAAAACAAATGCAACGCTAAGTATCCGAAAGTGAATGCGCCCACATTTCATTAACCGATTGGAACTGCAAAACGGTATCAACGACTGCCCTTTAAGCACGTGCATTGAGTTCTTCCTTGCTGTGAAAAGATCGTGCATCATGCGTAATTTCATGAATTATCTTTCCCTCAATATTAAAAAGTTTCCCTTGGATACTTAATTTTATAAATTTTTTGATGAAATGCCGCCCTAGGTGCAAGTAAAATGAAAGATATATGCATTTGCCAAACTTGATAATTTATATAAAAAAAGATAAAGAAAAATTTTAGCCTCCTCACACCGAAATTCATAAATCATTCAAGAGGAGAATGAAAACAATTGATAAGTTTATGTGCATCATTATAATCAGGGTGGTTACAGCCAGCTGTTAAAGGTTCTTATCGGAATATAACTACAGTTTCGGCGAAATAGATCTTTCATGCCAAATCAGTACGGCATTGAAAATAACTTGTAGAATATCGATCTGAAAGTTTTCTCAGCTCCAGTAGTTATCATACATAGTACCTAGGATCCGACAAGGATCTGACTCGAATTGTAAGAGCTGACAGAAATTTTTCATTACGGGCAGCTTCACATGAAGGCGAAATAGTTCAGTATTATATCATGCAGTTAATAAAGTTGTAACATCGTAAGTAAACTCCCAACCTCTATGTACAAAAAAGATATCGATATTGCTTTAAATATTAATTGATTGGTTAGGCTAATATTTTTGATTTATTACGAAGGAAGCGTTTTTGATATGATGCGTATTGATGAACAGAAAATGTCACTTAGCGCTTCCAGTCTGATTTAAAAAAGCATTTTAAAATTTATTTTCTTGTTACTGAAGATATCAGGTTTCCACCCTTGTAGTAATATACTATTTTTGAAAGTTATTGTATGGTATCTGTTGTGTTAAATTAAATATTTTTAAAAAATTTACAAAAATACTGCTTTTATAAAAGCTTTATATAAACTAAAAATAAATGGATATTCATTTCAAATTAATTTTAGCAGCAAAGGATTAACACAAGCAAAGGATTTTCCTAACAAACATTGTGCATTACACACTTAACCCCTTAACTGTGACACATATTTCAGAAAAATGGACCAAAAATGGAAATTTTTTTTGACTGTTTAATTTTGTTCTTTATATTAATATAAAAGTTAAAAATAGTTTTTTATTACAAAAATAAAATTTTATATATACCATTAATTAAAAATTAATTAATTAATTAAAATTAATAACTATTTAATTAAAAATACCTAAACTGTACTCCAATCGGTGTCTGAATCGGCCATTGTAAAAAAAAAAGAAAATTATTTGCAAAAAAAACTCGCTGAAAAACAACCGAAACTAAACGAGAAAGCGAATCTCTGCCGTTGTTTATCAATCCAAGTGTGTCTTAATTTATCAGACAGCACCCACATTTTCCATCCCTCGACTGAAGTCGTAATCGGGGAAAAACTAGGACCACTAATGCCATCTATTTGGAAAATAGTGGATTGAGTATCCTAAAGTAGAAACAAACTCAGCTCTTTCTTCACAAAATAGAAACGTTAATTTTTCTCCTGCCCGAAATCAGTTCGTGCATCACAAATTCTGTACGTAGTAGTTGCCCGAACTGGATTCATGCGACACTGGCAAGGGTTAAAAACATCCGAGTAAGAATGAGAAAGGAAAATGGTTCCTTAGGAAAAAAATGATCAACAGAGAGATGTATAAAATTTTTTAATGTTTTTTTCTGATCTAAATCCGTATATTGTTTCGAATTAAAAGAAAAAAAATCGGTAAATTGAGATCTAAAATATTTTTATATTAATCGTATAATATACCAATATAACTTATATGGGTCTACACTGATGTGCAAAATCAACCTTCAAGAGGAAACAGGTATCTCTGCTTACTCATTTTTAGGTTTCTTTCCTTTACATATAGATGGTTCTATAAGGCTTCTTCTATACTTCTACCAACCGGTTTTCAAGGACGCGTCAGCTGGTAGTATTACATTGTTTGTCAGATTGATCAAGTGATGTTGTTTTAATGATTTTATCTGTAAGGTATGCCGTGGCCATCTACGTAAGTATTGAACTTTACATTTATATAAAAAATAATATGTTTTAATCAGCTTTAACGTACTTATTTAATGTATTTGAAATATTGAGCACCATATTTGTAAAAATGTATTATATATTATATTGGTATCTGTGAAATACCCGCATTTATTTATGTGTTAATAAATGCGGTGTTAAGCTATGAAGTCTTACAGATTTGTTTTCTCTTAGGAGTTAAAATGGCAAATAATTTATGCGATTTAAGCAATCAAAATGATTTGGATGAAGTCATGCGAATTTTACTTGGTGCTAACAGTTCCAATGAAATTGATTCTGATGACGAAACAAATACTGACATTTTTTTAAAATATATGTGGGAGAAGGGAAGACGTGAAGCAGAGTAGAGTAATATTGATTCCGATGACGACCCAAAGGATAATACTCAATATTTCGTTGCACAGAAAGAATTAAAAAATAATGTAGAGTCATTTGAGGAATAGAGGAAAACGCCTTTGATTCAATAAAAGGAAAAAAGAGGGAAACAAAACATTTAAATTCATCATCCTGGAACAAGAGTCTCCACAAAAAACTGTAAAAAAAGTTTTTGGTTGATGGAATTGCTTAATTGAGGATTCCATGTTAATTAATATATTAGAGTTTACAATTGAGTATGTTGGAACAATACAAGACAAGTATTCTTGTGAAAGAGATTCTGGATGTTATCGAAATCAAAGCATTCTTAGCATTCATTCATCTAAAATGCTATATTTTGCTGATATATATCGAGATAGTTGTCTAAACATCGAAGAAGAACTGGGATACTCAGCAAAATGGAATTGAGAAATTCCGACTTCCTTTATGGAAAATTGCACCATTGATGAAATGCTAATAGGCTATCGAGGTAAATGCCCTTTCTGGAAACACATAGCTTCCAAACTTATTAAATACGATATTACAATTTTTTCTTTAATTGATGCCCAATTTTGTTTACTTATAATGTGGAAATCTATCCAGGACGTCAGCTAGATGGTCCTAAATTTTTAAGTAATAAGCCAGAAGAAGTGATAAAATGGTTCAAATCGCTAATTAAGGGCAGGGGACTAAACATAACTTTGGATAATTTTTGCCAGCTGTTGCTGGTATGACTACTGACTAATTTACAGCAAGATAGGTTGTCTTTTATTGGGCAGTTTAGAAATAAAGCAATTGTTCCTGCTGAGCTTAAAACAACAAAGCATCATAAATAACGTCAGGTTTGAATTACGTCGAAATGAAAGAGTTGTGAGCTGTGTTACTATAAAACAAACGTAATTGTAGTATTAAGTATGCACTTTGATAAAGTTATTAATGAACAAATAGGTGATAAACAAAAACCAAATATGATGAACTTTTATAACCAAACAAAAGACGGTGCTGATGCAGTTAATTAAATGTGTGATTCATACAGTGTAAAATAACTCAAAATTTACCGTTGACTGTATTTTTCGATATATTGAACATTGCTAGAATAAATGCTCAAAATCTATTTATGAGCAACAGCCATTTCACTATAAATAGACAAAATTTCCTCTGCCAGTTAACCAATGCTTTGATATATGAGCATATTAAACGTCACTCAGAACCAAGATAGGGTTTTCCGCAATCCTTTCAAGAAGGAATAAAAAGTCTTACTAACCGCCAGGAAAAGGGATCTCAGAACGAACGGAGAACAAGATAATGAATTCAGAAGTGAAACTAGAAAAATATGTATCACCTGCTCAGTAAATAAGAGAAGCAGACTGGTACAATCGTTTAAAGTGAAATAAAACCATTTCTGTTTGCAGCACGCTTCATTTATCTGTCCATCATGCAGCAAAAAACTTAAGGCAGTAACTCTAATAGAGTGCTATATTATTTCTACTATACTTTTCTATTATATTATCCTTAAAATATATTTTTATGAATATATTTACTATATGTGTATTAGTTTATTAATCTATGAAATGTTTATGCATATTTTTAATACTTTAACCTTCAATTTCAGTTATACCCTGTTTTCAAAATTATTATAAACCAAAAGGGGAATGGAACTTTTTTTAAAAACTAATTCATAACTTTAAAATACAAAATTTTGTTCTAAACATATTGTACTTTTTAAGTCAATGTTTTATTGTAGTAAATATTTTAATAAGTAAAATGTTATCGCACTTTATGTAACATATATATATGTGAGATACAGCGCGTCCTGCTACACTCTATAACAAAAAAAAAAAAAAAAAAAAAAAAAAAAAAAAGAAAGAAAGGAAATGTCGCACCAAGAAGGAGTTGTCCGATGGAGACGAAAATTAGTGAATAGGAAAACTACTTACAGAATAAAAAAATGATTAAAAGTTCAGAAAAAATGAATGACTTATTTCAGAGTTACATTGTTACAAAGTAACGAGCTCATTAAGGTGTTGACCCATCTCTAGGTTGGTCTCAAGCTGTCACACGACATGGCAGGCATCAAGTGATAAAGCTCCCTGATGGTCCCCTGCGGTATTTCTAGCCACGTTTGCTCCAATTGTCGTGGTAGGTCATCAACACTCTGTGGTAGATGTAGTCACCTTCCCATAATATTCCAAACATGTTCGATTGGAGAGAGAGATCTGGCGATCTTTCTGGCCAAGGAAGTGTTTGACAAGCTGTAAGACTGTTCATAGCAACACGTGCCGTATGTGGTCTTGCATTGTCTTGCTGAGAAATAAGGCCATGGTACTGCAAAAGGAACCGCAGCAAAACATGTCACAGAATGTCGACGACGATCTTTTAGACGATGCTTCTTAAAGTTTAAGGAAAGGATTGTTTTATGTAAAACAATGTAATTGTATGATTACAACAATTGAAATTGTAACAATGTATGATTGTTATGTAAATGTATCTAAAACGTACTAAAAGCGAAATCAAAATTACAAAAAGAAACTTTATTATAAAAGTAGCATGAAGTATAAGACGACAGAAAGCCGAAACATCCATGTGGCAAGCGTCAGCCAGAAACATTCATGCTATAACGTGGGATATGACCTCCTCTGACTGCTATGCAGGTTTCATATCGCCTGGACATGCTGAATATGAGGTTGCCAATGAGGAATTGTATTTTTTGAGGCATTGTAATTCATTCATCTTGTACCGCGAATCGGAGTTCCAGAATTGTTGCATCTCTAAAAAGACGCAAGTACGGAAGTAGAATCTTGTTACAATAACGAAACCCATTGATTGAACCTCGTACAAATATGCCTTCTTCAATGAACAGACGTTAAAGATATATACCGTACAAGTCATAGTGCAAACAGACCACCGCTTCTTAGACTTCTGACCACGCTAAAATGTGATATCGGTCGTCCAATCACCTGTGCCATGTGTCTAGCGATTTCTTCCGATATCCGCTGCCTTTTCCTTTTGATCTTAAGGGCAATATACCAATTGCCTGTGTATGACCACTTCTGAATCCGCGGTTAGCTATTCCTGTAGTTTGAAATTTTCTTCAAAGTCGTGAGATGTTGCTGTGAGCAATCCCGAACTTGGTAAAGCCACTCTTGTCACACTTCGAACTTTATCTTTCCATTGATTCGATCTGAGGTAAAATACTCTATATATCGTCTAACAGGTTTAGTGTTTGATATTTCATTCTGGAAAAATAACTGGATATCGCTTAAAATGTTATACGATGTGCAATCGCTTTCTCAGATATGCTGAGCTTATACCGCCGGCAGGCTTTATCCCTCTCCGAAATTCACCACATCACGTGTAGCTGCATAACAATATACATGTGCTACCGTACATCATCCTAGTTAATCTCCTGATTGGTCTTTCAGTCCACTCTATCTCTTTGTCCTCCTGATATGCTTATTTTTTGAATTCGTACTTAATTTTTTGAACACCAGTGTATTAGATTATTAATTAAAATAATATTAGAGTAAGTACGGAGACAAATATAATACATTGATTGCTATTGTACATAAATTATGCAAAATATTTCAATGATATTTTGCATTAGTTTGATTTTTCAATTCCTTTAACCATTATATCAAGCTTATGAATGAGAAAACCCTTAGTTAAAAAAAATGAAACTATACGTTTTACGTCCAGCAATTTATGAGATAAATACTATTTAAAAATAATGAAAAAAATTACCCTCGTTTGTCTCACTTCAATATACAATCAAAAAATTATCTTTTCATAGTTGTTTACAATTTGCAAAAACTTAGTAACTTAATATAAAATATTCATACGCGTTTAGTTTGGTCAAAATGTTTTAAAGTTATAATTACATTAAAATACATTATTTTCATGAAAACGTACTTTGTGTAACCTACATACAACTACGTCTCAGAAAAGGACAACATTTTCTGAGACATTTAAACATTTTCTCGAAATGAGACGTTTAAGAGAAACAAAAAAACAAAAAAAACTTTCAGTTATGTTCCTTTTAAACATGCAATTACTTCCGGTGAGCATTTGTTATTTATAATGTTTGTTAGAAATTCTTCTACTCTTCAAGAACTTTCAAAAAATAATCATTACGTTACTGTGTCTACAAAACTGCGATATATTTTCTGTAACATAGTTTCATACTCAATATCGATAGAAGTATTAATTTTTATATCTAATTATAATAGAAAGATATCTTATAAATGAGTTGGCAACTTAGCTTTTAAGTAATATTTGTAGGCAAAATTTAGAAAATACTTTTTAGTTTGGAAAATTATCTAGATTAGGAAAATAGCTCTTTTAGAATACTATAGAGAATTCCACAATTGCAATAAATAAAAGAATGCAAAAATTTCATAAAAATTAATTAAGGTGATATTATTGTGTCTAAAAAATCAAAAATAACTATGTTCGGTACTAAGTATTTCATAGACTTTCCTATGGTTTTTATATTATTAAGTTAACGGTGTTTTTTGTAATTTATACATATTATTTCAAGAAACTCAGAATCCATTATTTTTTAGAGATGTTACTAAAAATCCATTTTTAATACTGGCCTTATGTTTTCACGAAGAGCTTTTTAAATTATCTCTGCTTCTATTTGATTTCAATTTGAAGACGTCAAATAGAAATATCATGGAAAGCTCTGTAGTTTTCTATTTTAATGTTTTCTAAATGAAATGATTATTCATCACGAAACTTTGTTTCGTGATTTCAAACTGTTTTGTCTACATTCTTAGTTGTATCATGGTAAATAGAATACATTTTTTATCTTAAAAATTTCTGAATCCCGTTTAAAAGTCTTTAGAATGTTTGAAAATAGAAATGAAAATTTTGCATCTCATTGCCTTAAAATGACAGAAGATAAATTTACACTCATTATATTCACTTTTTAAGTTTAACGATATGAAAAGAAAAAAAATACTTACTTATATCTCAAATTCTTCTATTTTTAAGGTTCCATGTTTACTTTACAACTTTCTATCATACTTAAGTTTTTCCTTAAACTATTGCACTAAAATGTTTTAAAATTCTGAGGGAAGTTACGGTAGAACAAACACTACAGAGTATAAATCACTTCCAATTTAAAGTTGTCATTACCATTACGCTAAAACGGATATTTGAAACTAATTCTACTAAAGGAAACATAACCTTTTCAATATTTGTTTTCATCGCTTTTCAGCCGAAGTAAATATATATAAAGACAAGTACTTTACAGCATCGCTAATAATCGCAGAAAATGATATTTTTTCGGTGATTACAAAATGAATGGAATTTGCATTTTGCTAATTTCTTTCAATTTATAGGACAGGAAAACGTAAAATATAATTACCCCATTCGCCGTTCTGTAGATCGATAATTGGAGATGACTTACGAAGAGTTGGCGAAACATCAAATCACATTTTAATGAGTGGTTTTAATATATATACTTTAGTGTCTGAGCATCAAATTGGAGAATTAATTAAAATGATGCAGGATTATAAAATGAGGTGGGATTATTGAGATATTTCTATTTCTGGAATGAATATTTGTGAAGAAAATTTAAGAGTTTTATTTTAAAAAAAAATTGTTTTAGTTTGTGTCCATGATATAATATAGTATTTCGATTCATTTGTTATATAAAGCATTTTGAGTAAATATAATAATATTTAGAATAAAGACCTTAGTGAATTTGGTTTATTTGATTAAATAAAATCTCTCAGGACATCTCTTTTAAAAAAAAAATCAGGCTTAAGGAAAAAAAAAATAGGAAAAATTATATCAGCATTTGAGCTTTAGTATTTATGATACTTTTCTCTAAATACCTAACAAATCATAAAAGTCGTGATAAATAATCATTAAACTAACTAATTTATTCACCACTGATTACTTATTTATTAACTAAACTAATTGATTAGCTAATGATAAAAATATAATAAGAATAATTGAAATATTAGTGCATGAGATGAATTTCATTAATCATTGAGAATAAGTAGCGTAGAACGCTTTGTATTGAACGGCATTTCTATAATTCAGAGAAATTGTAATTTCTCTGATTAATAAGTTAATACAAGAGTTTATTATAGTAATTGATTTATTTTAGAAATATATTCATTAAATTTAAGAAATTGCATGTTTGATTGAAAGTATGTTTTTTTTAGAATTATTATGGGCAAGATTCACACACGATTTAGGCAAGATTCCTACAAGATTTAGACATGGCAAGGTTTAGACAAGATTCATACATCCTTTATGAAAAGGTTATTTAAGATCACACTAGGCACTGTTAGTAAAAACTAACAGTGCCTAGTGTGGTCTTAAATACCCTTCTTATAAAAAACTGTATGGATCTTGTCTAAATTTGTAGCAGAGTACAAACATCGTGTAGAATTATTTTTAATTAGAATTGTTTTTTGAACCTCATCTTTTATAAAGCATTATCTTTTATTACGGACTATCTCACTGCCTATATATATATATATATGTGTGTGTGTGTGTATGTGTGTGCATACTGGAGTGCAAAACTTAAGCATCAATGTAAATTTTAAGCTGATAGCATGAAAGTACAGAAAGGAGGTTATTCCGAGGAGTACAATGAACACGCAATTCAGTAGAAAGGTGATGCGGATACAATTTACTGGTACAAAACATCATAGGTGGCATAAGTTAAGCAAAACTCTTGCGGTCGGCACTCTAAGCTCAAGACTCCAAAAAAAGGATGAACGGAGACGTAATTAAAGACATTTGGTGCAAGTGCAAGTGAGTTCTTTTATGAAATATGGATAGAAAAATTCACCTGGACGACTCCATACGTGGAAGAATGATGGGAAAGCTGGAAGAGTGACGTAGTTTGACCAGTATAGCTGAAGATTTCGGAATCAAAGAATGTGTCGTTTTGCTCGCTTGGAAAGCCTTTCAAACCATAGATACAGCTGTTAGATAGGTTGCTGGTGACCACCCTAGGAAAAAGACTGCTGGATGACCTGTGTATCGTCTTGCAGGCGAAAAGAACCCAATACCCCACCATTGCTCAGCAACTTTGTACAGCAACAGGGTGACAAATGTCGCGGACTTGGATTTGAACTTTCACTTCCTCCACACTATTCAGCAGATGTCACGGACTCGGATAACTTCCTTTTCAGATAGTTAAAGCATATAGTAAGAGGAAAAATATGTAACTGGAGCTCTCGCTACTCATTCATTGGACACCAAAGTTCAATCATTTTTATGTTCAGTCCTACTGTTTTTTGCAAACACAGTTTTATTCCAATCGGGCAACTCCTTCTTCATGCTTCGGTATTTTTGTTACAGAATATATATATATGTGTGTGTGTGATAGTTTATTTTAATTTTTCTGCTTAAATTCAATTGTCTAAAAATCATTCGCTTATAGATTGAAGTAAGAAATAGTTTGATTGATAGCATTGTTTTATATTTACTTTTCTTTTCTGCTATGAATTATTTACATTTTTGTGATTTTTAAAAAAAAAAATTGATTTTTTAAAGTTGTTAATTGTAATTCCATTAGACTTTGTATGATGCGCTTTCTTAGGAATTTTAATTGGTGTTTGAGAGATTAGTACTTCTATTCTATCAACATATTCAACTGTTCTAAATAGACTTTAATATTGGTATTTTGATAAACTTAAAAATTGGGTTTCTTTATGTAAGAAGATGCTATCGTATTTTATCTGTAGCCGATTTTGACTAAATTTTTTGCTATTCAAGTATTTTTATAACTGTAAATATAGCATTAATTAGAATTAAAGTAATTTTTTTAAAAATTTTATTGGTTTCTAGATTTCAGATAGATAGATTTCTAGATTTGTTTGAATTTTTTTCATATATTCCTTGTAATATTGATGTACGTAAAAAAATTGTACTTAGAAAATTCTAGTTTTTCATTTTTTTCGAAACTTTTTTGGCATTTTGTGTATTTTCCTTCGTAATTTTGTTCTTATACCATTTTTAATTTTTTTATGTTTATAACTTTGATGCTATAACCATTTTTAATAATATATTTGCTGATGGGGGATAGTCAGGCTTACAACTCTAAAATAATCGAAATTAACAATCTAATCCAGATGCAACATTCAATGTAATATTCTAGATTAATAATATATATATATATATATGTATATATATATGTTTGTGTATATATATGGCATCATTTATTACTTTTGTATAAGAACTTACTGTTACCAAGATACCATAGTGTAATACATTATTATTTTCTTCAAAGAAAGGTTTTGAAAGAGAGAAAGGCACTGGGATTTTCTTGTCGAAATCAAATAAATCAAGCGTACCCATTTATCTCTAAGCTGGACAATAAAAAATATTTTAAGTTTTGGAAAAATTGTAGCTGTGAGATAATTTTTAGCCTCGACTGCCCTTTGTTCGTGTTATTCTTGTTTTTTCAAAATGTTTTGCAGCCTATTGTTTTAGTTCTTTAAAAATATTTCCTTGTTGAAAGGTGATACAAAAGAACAAATGATAGGGTATTCATCCTTAAAATAAGATTAACAAATGTCCGGAGTGCGTATTAAGTACGATAAATTAATTTAGTATGATTATGTAAAGAATAATAATTTCTCAATTTTAAGGATTATTCAGCATTTTAGAGCAAGCCTTTTGCTTATTAGCAAAGGTATTGCATTTTCTAAGTAGAATCTATTTCACTATCATAAAATAGTTTCATATCTTATAAATTAGTATAGATGATCAGATCTAATGAGTTTTTTTCAAAATGCTATATTTGTGGAAAAAAATATATTCAATAAATTTGTTTGAACTCTGTTAAATAACTATGTTTTTGCTGTAATTATATTCAAATGTGTCAGATTTTTTGGTTCCATTCCAAAAAATAATAGTGCTGCTCAATCGAAATGAAATAAAATAAAAGGGTGGAAATTGTCTTGTATTTTCTACTCATCAAACACTCAAAACTCAATTTTCTCAACGACTGTCAAAAATGTGCCTAAAATTCAGATAGTGATATCTCGTTGTAATTCACATTAAAACTTTCTACACCTTGAGGTAAGATTTAATTATAAGGCTTACGATTATATCTAAAAATCACGAAAAAAAAATCTTATTAATTTTAGAAATCTTTTATATTTTGAAGGACATTTATTATAAAAAATTACTGTAAGAAATATTTAGTAACAGACAATTACGAAGTTGTTTTAAAACGTTATGGTATTTGAAGAGTGATAACATCATTAAGGTAATTTGTTGTTACCATTAGAGCTTTCTTATGCTTTTAAGGTTGTTAGTTTTAATAATATTAATACTTTAAGAACTATGAAACGACGCCTTAAGAAGAAAGTAACCGTATCAGATGAAAATCAAGAAATGTTTTGTATTTTTATGTATATAAAAATACATTACATAATTTAAGATTACCTTAATGTTTCAAATTATTCTTCTAATTTCTAATAATTGTTCAATTAATAAGGCTTTGATCCAATGCTAGACTTTACGAAAACTATTTTATGTCTTGTCTTTGATTTGTAGATTAGGTGAGAATCCTCTGATAGATTTCTAAGCAAACGTATTTTTCCAATTGTCCAGTTCTATCAACTTGATCATTTAAAGGTAAGTTGAGTCAGCTCTTTACATCCTTAATGTACTCCATTTGAAGATTATATTTTCGTGGAAGTATTTTAATATCTTGAAGACAATTATTCGTACAAAGTAAATACCTTCTATAATAATCTCCTTATATAACTATTGATTATATTGTTAAAATGTCAGCATTAGCTGTTGTGAAAGAATATTTACACATCATGTTAATGCGCTGTAAAGATAATAAAGGTGATAACAATGAGGATACATTTATTCAATTAAATGACTCCTCAGCTTAAAAATTATATTTTTGGACTTTTTTAGATCAACATTGTTTTAATGTTATTATCTCACACAGCGTAGAACAGGGGGGAGAAAATAGTATTTCATATCCGAAATATATTCATGTTTAAAAAGAAGTGGGAAAGCATTTCTTTAGAAATCTTATGACTTATTTGCTCAAAGTTGATATACCTTATTCACATCGTTTTTAAATGGATGCTTATTCAAAAACTATAAAAGAAGAACCTAAAAATACAGAATAATTTATGAATAAGCTTCGATGTGATGCATATCTAGTAAATAGAAGAAATATTCTGTAGAAACACGTTTGACAAAGTGATATATTTAATCCAATACTCGTAAAACAGAATGTTGGTCTAAAACTCTTACAACATCTTACGTTTGAGAAATAGTCTGAAAGAACATAATATTTAAAAAGAATAAATTGCGAAGTATGCTTCTTTTTCAGTAGCATCTCTTTATGATGTTTTTTTTTTGCCCATTATACAGTTTGCTTTTATAACATTACAGATTGGGCTTATCCTTTTTCTATTTGGAGTTTTCATAAAAGTTATCATAACATTTCAAAATTCATGAACATATGTTTTAGCGAATGTTAAAAGTGTTTCGTTTTATGCAACATAATATTTAAGAAAGGCTTCACCCAATTATTTAAGAATCATGAACATTCTGAAATACATACAAGGAGCACTGCCAATTTAATAAACATTGCGTTTTTTTTTTTAAAAAAAAAAAACAAAATCAAATTAATTAATTTAATTTTGTCGTCGAAACTGTTCATTATATTTGTATCATCTAAACGCACACAGATATTGTTTTTATTTGTAAAGGAAAAAAACGTAAAATTATTCTTTTAGAAGCAAATGCTATAATTTTTTTACTAGAATTGATATTTCTGTTAAATTGTTAATGTGTTTAATTTCTCTCAATGCAATTGAGAATCTATTGCGTCATAATACCTAAAAGAAAAATAAATTTTTTACAACTACTTTACAGTAAACTGAAAAATATAGAACATTCTGAAAAGAGACGTATAAATAAAATAAAATAATTTATTCTTACAACTTTTATAGAGAGAATAGCATTTTTTTAAGAAATAAACATATTGATTTCTTTTTATTAAACAGTTACACTCCAAGATAGTTCATGTGATATTTGAAAAAAGAATCTATTTTGTTTTCATGCACTTTTTTCATGCACATTTTTTTTAAAGAAATTTAACAAGTTTTCATTATTTTCCTTATCCCATATACCATGTAACTTTAAAACCCATATGAATATTTTGGAAGTTTGCTTATTTTAATGTTATTTTTTCTTTTATTATATTCTAGCTTTTATACTTAATCAAGAAGCAAAAATTAATTTCCTGAATTACTTACGAAAGTATGCAAAAATGAAGTGAATTGAATTAAAATGAAACGGATTTTTTTTAATGAGTCATAAAAGAGATTGGAGTGAATCGCATTAATTCTTAAAAAGGATAACCTTAAAGTACCATTGTATCTTTATATATAAATTTCACTTAAGTACAACGACATACAGTTAAATTGATACGAAGTTTGTTTAACTATTCATTTTTTCAACTCGCCTAACTTACTTGTACTGTTGATTTGCATTATTTGTCTCAATTTCAAAATTACTTTTATTTGAGTTCTTGACTTTAAAACCGGGAAAAATATTTCATTAACAAAAAAGAGCTGTTGTAGTTCTGTTTTAATATTATATGAGTCTGAATATCAGCAAATAATATGACTCTAAAAAGCTTATGATAAAGTTTATATGAAATAACTATGAACTCAAATAGATTTCAACTCTAAATCATACTTATTAATTTATACCAAACTTACTACAGTATGTATAATTGAGAAATGTAAGAGAATTTTTTTAATTTTTTTATGTACCTTTCAATCATTTGTTGTTATCCTATTAACATAAAATATAAGATATAATATACGTAAAGTAAAAATATTATTCTATCAAATAATGTTGAAATTAATTTTTTTCATTTAAATATCCTGAAACTATTCTCTTAGAGTTTACATTATATATAGATATACTTTACTGTCCATCCATTTCCCATCTTTTTGTTCAAACAGTAAAATGCTTCTATAAAATATTTTTAAATTAGTAATATGTTCCTGATAAAATAAAAAAGATAACAAATACTTATAAATATTTTAATCAAAAAGGGTATCGGCACCTGAATCTTTAATCTTGCACATTTTCTGCTTTATATGAATTCAAATCTTTTTATTCCTCTGAAGCTATTTAAATATCTTACTTTAATTTTGAAGTTATGTAGTAAATTCATCATATAGCATTTCTTGAAATTTAGTATAAAATATATCGGAAATATAATTTATTTTACAATTTTAATTTTAATAATTGGTAATCACTCAATTACTTTTTTTGTATTTGCTAACTTTTTTACACTACCATCAAATATTCTCTTTAAAATTACAAAATTGAAAAAAATTCGTAATTAATCGTCCTCAGAATATATTTTTTTTAAAACATCAAAGTAATGCTCTTTGTTTAACTTAGAGAAAGTCTGTGAAAATTTAAATATTTATTTCAAAACTCACACCTATAATAATTTAATCCCGAGCGATCATAATGCTGCATATTAAAATGTCTGAAAATGCCTTATAATTTAAAGTCATTTCAGGGAGTTAAATTCATACATGAAATGCTTTTCATGATTTTTTTTCTACAAATTTCTTGAACTTAATTTTCAGAGCTCCATTGAAAGTTTAATTTTTATTTAATTTAAGAAAGGAATTTATACCTTACAAAATATGAATAAATATTAAATTTCAAAGCATAATATAATATATCAATACATCTAGAAGTGTTTCTCCTTTATTTAATTATTAATAGTAAGAAAGGTAAAGGAATTTATGATAAACTCGTTCTTCCAGAATATGTATAATTTTGTTTCATATAATTGTATGTCAATGACCATACTCGTCATGTTGGTTCGATAAGGAAGTTAAAACTGTGAGTTTTATGCTGAAGTACTGTTCTTACCTCATGACTGTAGTTCAGAATTATGAAGTAATCGTCATTAGTACATTATAATGATTATAATATGCTTGTTGATAAGCAATCAGTTAGAAAATTTAAAAAAAACTTGGCTCTAATTTGTAATGAAGAAAAAACGTAAACTTATTCATTTTACAATATCTAATAAATTAAACTTGTAAAGAATTATTTGATAATATCAAAAAGAAAAATATTGGCATTGTATTTTATCGTATGCAGCTAAGTTATTTTACTTGGTTATGAAATGCATAATATATTTACATAAAAGAAATTTGATATACTTTAAAACCTTAAATCTTAATATAAAGTAAAATATCTATTAAATGATATTAAAAAAATCTGGTTACTTTGTTTATTGGATACTAATCAATTTTTTTTTAAAAAGAAGTATTCTTACAAAATGGCTACTATAATATTTGGCAAGCAAGCATAATAAACCTTTCTATGGTTTTTTTCTAAATCTTCAAATTTTCTGATGCTATCAATTTGTTCTTTGAGTTTATATCGGAAATACTTTTAATTTTATGATAATTTTCTGGAATGAATTATGCTTTGATTAACAATAAAGAAAATCAATAATAGGACATTCATTTATTATTTCGAAAAGGAATTGTAAGATTATAAAATTAAAGATTATTTTTTATTTCCTAGTTTTAAAGCATTTCTACGTATCAATATAATCTAAAGTGTAACAATTTGTATCCTTTTTTGAATTTAATGTTTTTACTAAAAGCAATAAAGGAAAAAAAGGGAAAGAATAATACATTTTAAGAAAAGTAATATAATAGATATAAAAGCAAAAAATATTAATTTTGCATTAATGCTCAATATGGTATGTAAGACAATACTGCAATTTTTAAGGTATCCGAATATGTTAAAAATTCGAATTTCGGAGAAAATATCGAATTTTTTAAATTTATCCATTAATATGTTTGATATCTCCTCTTTCTGAAGCTACCTTCTATTTGAACCTATGGTATATAGAAATCAAGTTATATGTATTTTAATATCAGGCAATTTCCAAGAATATTGCCGGAAGTCATGATTTCGAAATTTCGAAAATTTATTTTGAGAAACCTGACATCACATTTAGTTGTACAATTTTCAAAAAATCAGTGGCTATACACACTCTGTTTACTATTTTGCTGAGCAACGTTTTTTTGAATTTCGTCTGAGTTCTGCTTTCGATTTTCATTTTATTTCTGTATGAAATAACTGTTTAAATTGTGTAATAGTTTTTAAGATTAATATTCTTTATTTTAAATATGTGTTATACGAAAAATAAACGACAAAGCAAAAAATGACTGACCAGCAGAATGACGATTACCATGGAATACAGTTAGCACGAGCAACGAACGTAAAATTGGAACTGTGGAAACAATAACGACAGCTTCAAAAAAGACATGAATGCACTTGGTAATAGGATTTATAGCCTAGAAATAATTTCAAATGTCATTGAAATGCTGAGTTGCCCTTTGTGTTTAATTTGTGTGTGCCCTTTATGTTGTGTAAAAAGTGAATAACAATGAATATTAACAGCATACACGGATTTTTGAGTGCATATGCTTTTTCAAGTTGGCCCAGAAGACGTCAAAAATGATTCATACTCGGATCGCACTTTCATTCAGAAACGGAGGGTCATATCGAAAAATTGGAATTCTGGTTCGATCTGGTCATCGGTTAAGTATTCCAGCAATTTCTGAGGCTGTAGGAATTTATTGAGAATCAGTCGACACATTTTACATAACAATTTTGACATGCTAAAAGTATGTTACAAAATTGTGTCTAAAATTTTCAAGTTTGAATAACAACACGCTCTTAAAATTGTTTATACTGACACTTTGAACGGCTATGAAAGAGACTCAAACTTATTGGAAAGGATAATAAACTAGGATGAATCATGGCGTTTTACTTATGATTCTGAATTGAAGCTCTAATCCATGAACAATGCAATGATGTTAGTTTTTATCGATATTCATGATAATGTGTACCTTCACTATTTTCCTGAAGGTCAAACTGCTAATCAATATTATTTTCTTCTCAATCTTGCTGAACTCATGAAAGACTAAAGAATAAAAGCGAATAAAATTGTGGAAGGACAAGTACTAGATTTTCCACCAAAATGTTGTCTGTCAAGAGGTTTCTAGGTCAAGTACAGCATTCAGTGTTAGATCATCCATCATTTTTACTCCATAGGACTTCTATCTGTTTTGTGAGGTGAAATGTATTAAAAGAAACAAGATTTGAGTTCGCTGAAACTGTGAAAGAGAAAGCGTCATGTATCCTGCAGGAATCACCACGGATACTCAACAGAGCTGGCAGCAGACTTCCAGCACTGCTTCGAATAATGGAAGATTCATATGGAGCGTTGTAGGGATAAAGGAGTGGTGTATACTGATGTTTAAGATAAGTAAATATATATGTAATGAAAATAAAATGAAAATAAAATTTACTGTGTCAGTCTCTTTCTTTAATAGACAAATCTTGTATATATTTCTCTAATAAATAATTGTAAAATTTATGTCATGAGTAACATTTTGTATCAGCTTAAGATCTATGATTTCATAATCAAGAAATTTAACCATTATCTTTTGTGATTATTTGTGTTTCAAGTTGCCTAGTAATTAAATGTATTTTAATTTATGTAATTAATTTAATGTGTAATGTATTCTTATTTCTGAAAGATTTGGTTCCTTGAATGTGTTTAGTTTAAAATGGTTTAGATATGAATATAACGAAATAAATATTATAAAAAAAAATAAAGTTAATGTTGTTTTTTTTTAATTTTTAACTCAAATTATGTGAAATTGTAATTGTTCTCAAAATTTATAAACTTCTTAAAGCCTTAAGATATGTTTTAATTTTTCTTATATTCTTTCAAAAGTGTGTATTATTCACAAAATTCAATAAAGTCATATAAATACTTTAAAAATTTAAAAATTAATTCAGAGTGAGAGAAATTAAATAAATTGGAATATTTATTTTTCTTTTTAACTGAGCTTTAGGTAACATTACGTTAAAACGCAAATTTTCTTAAATGAATACATTATCCGCAGTTAATTGTTTTTAATGATTTCTTTAAAAATTAATTAATTTCTCACTCAAATTTCCGTATATTTTAAAGCGAAAATAAATGTTAAAAGTTCAAGAATAAATTTCATCAGCAGAGTTATTTATATGTTTATTTTGTATATTTATGTAAATAATGGCACACAAAATCTACAAATATTAAAATCACAAATAATATTACAATATGCTTTTAAATATCTGCATTTTTATTTATCGAGAATCGTTAGCTTTTATATTCCATTTCGATAATTTTATAAGAATACGTCCTAAAATTAAAAATTAGACTGAAAGGGAAATACAATTTTGTGCATTATATGTCATTTCTTTGCAAAAATTTACGAAAATTCAAGTTGTGAAACTGTA
>BMAW01095083.1:6316-17143 GCA_019974015.1 Nephila pilipes
CTTAAACCCGATACGGACGATTCAATGCGCTTGCGCAGTGGTCTTTTTCCAGGTGATAAATACTATGTATACCAACCTCGATAATTAGTAAGTCTTATAAACGCCATGTCCTCTGCTGTCATAGATTTCGAAGGATTTCATCTTACTTCGGAACTTTTCATCGTAAAAGAACTTGCTGTCTATGCCGTCAACGATGACAGTTTCCGCGGGAGGTGGCTATTCAAACCACCGCATTGTTTCGATCAGTTATCTAGGCAAAAACAATTAACTTATTCATGGGTAGCTAAAAATCTACATAAATTGAAATGGGAGAGTGGTGAATTACCTAACGACTTTTTCCGCTGTGTGATAGATGTAATATTTGAAATGTTTCCCTATATTTACGTGAAGGGATTGGAGAAGAAAAAATTCTTTCATTTTTTATCGGGTCGCGAAATATTCAATTTAGCTTATTTTGAATGCCCGAAAGTCAATGAGTGGCCATCTTGTAACGCGTTTAGCTTTTTTTCATGCGAAAAATATTTTACTCTTTGTGCCGTTTATAAAGTCAAAGGAAAAATTTTAGAAAAAATATAAATTCTATTGCATGCGACAAGACACATCACTTTATTTCAATGTGTCGGCTTGTACACACGAGCATTTAGAACACTTAAAATTGATTGCTAAAGCTAAAACAAAGGGTATCCTTTTGAAAAAATGCCCAGGTAGTGTAATTAAATCTTTATGTGAATGTGCTTTGAATGTTCTGAAAAGAAATGTACCTTTGAGTAAAAATCAAAAGAATCGTTTAGTTCCCTATAAAAGAAGTTTGAGAAAACTTTCCGATAGGAAAGTGCCTATATATAAGAAGAGACAGCTTTCAGTTCAGAGAGGTGATGGATTTCTTTCTGTACTATTACCCGCGGCAATTTCTTTGATTGGTTCTCTCATCCATGGAGTTCAGTAAGAAAATGATTTTAGTACCTGAAGATCAAATAGATTTAGTTGATAAACTATCCGATTTAGATAAACAAATGCAAGATATTCTTTGGAATAAAGATGTATCTGAAAGTGAAAAGGCGAATCAATATTTACAAGTTCTTCAAAAAATTTTGAAAATTCATAATCCTCAACAAGAAGCGGTCGAAGAAACAGTGGAAAATAATGAACCAGAAGATATTTTAACCACAAAAATTTTAAAAGCTGCTCCGTTTCGATATCAACAAACTACCAAAGACATTCTCGAGTTCTTAAGAGATAAGCATTCCATTTTATCTTGAACCCCGGAGGGAGAAATTGTCTACAAAGGTCAACGTTTACCTCGTACTAATATTGTTATCTTAATATCAGATTTGCTTCGGAACAGAAAACGATCACTTACAGGATTCAAAGAGTTTTATGCTACTTTAAAAGAAATGCATATGCCTACAAATTACATTGTCAACAAAAAATTGCTTCAAAGTATTAATACTATTGTACCAAAGAAGTTTAAACGTATGTATGCAAAAAGAAAAGCTTGATTACTTATTGAATAAAATAAAATTCACATTAGAAATATAGTGTTTGTGTGTTCCTTTTATTTTACGGACTAAAATTTTAAAAACTTAAGAAAATAAAATTAATTTTATCCCCCATGCTTTCACGAGCACGTGCAGCGTGCGTGCGGCGGGTGGCTCGCGTAATATTTTAAAGATACATTTTAAACGTTTTTTAAAAAAGAAAATAAAATTTTCAATCGTTTTTTGAATATGAGAAACTTTTTAAGACAACATTTTACAAGTAGATAGAAAAACCTTTTTTAAAATCAAATGGAGTAAAAATTTTTAATGATAGAAAATTAATTCTTCTTAAACAGGAAAAAAAATAATTTAAACATTTTAAAAGCACATTTTTATTTTACACTTTAATTTTAAAAAATAAATCTTAAAGCAATTTTTTTTTTACAATTGGAATTTTCGAACATTTATGAATGTTAGAAAAATACATTTTAATTATTTTATAAATAAACTTTGAACATTTTATAATTAAAAATAAATTTTGAACATTTTGTATTGAAAAATAAATTTTAGAACACTTTATATTCAAAAATAAATTTTAAAACATTTTAAGTATAAAAATAAATTTTAAGACATTTTATGTATAAAAATAAATTTTAAAACATTTTGTATTCAAAACATGGTTTTTTTCCTATAAGGTACATTTTAAACCTAACATTTTTAAAAGAATATAATTTATTTAATAAATTATAATTTCTTTAATAGATTATAATTTCTTTCATGGCAAATAAATTTTCAAGCAGAATTTTTTTTTAAAAAAGTAGAAAATAAATTTTAAACCATTTTCATTATTAAAAAAAATTTATATGTAACGTTTGTTAATAAGTACAAAATGACATTTTGAATACAAAATAAATTGGTAACGTAACTTTTTATATTATTAAGAAATGTAATTTCTTACAAAGGAAAAAAGACATTTTTTGGGAACTAAAACTTTTTTTATTAATAAAAAAAAAAATTTTTTTTTAAAAAAAAGTTTTTACACAATATATATATATATATATATATATATATATATATATATACACAAAATATTTACAACATAAAGCAAAAATATGTACAAAATATATCATTTTATTTGAAACCGTACGGAAGTGTTGACGAATCTTTTTGTATGATTCGTTTGTCATACACGAAACTGTACTGTATAGTTTCCATTTTATTGATAACTTTTCTTTTCTTCGGTTTCCGGGTGATCTTATAAGGATTGGTGACTGCAATAGATGTATTTTCTAAACATGTCACTAAGTGAAGCATGCTGTCGAAATTTACAATTTTCGAATTCCTAAAATTTAGGGTGAAGCCCCTCACCTTACAGCAAATCACTCCACTCTCAGTTTTATATGCATTGTTTTTTGGACCCCGTGAAAAAAAAATTAAAATTTACAACTCTATTTCGCATAAAGAAAACATTATTTCACTACAACTTCCTGAAATAAAAAATGTTATTTTGTCGAAAAGAAAAACACTTACGAGACACAAACATTTTAACTGTATCTCCCTCCAGCTCGTCCGTAAAGTCACCGAGGAAATTTCCGAGCGGAGGGTCGTTTCTAACATTACTGGCATAAACTAGGCTGTCAATGCCGTGATATGACACGTCTCTGCCCAGTTTATCCATTTCGTGGTAGAGTTTAAGTCTGGCCCAGGCGGTCGTAAATGTTGCTATAAAAATGTTAGTGGAGGCATCCTGTTCCACAAATTCGTCTGAGACTTGCCATTCAATTGCAGCCACCTCTTCCGAAGGCAGAAAAATATCTTTGATCTGTAAGAATTCGTATAAAAAATTAGATGCTATCATGTTATAAGTATAAAAGTTATTTTATTTTAAATTAAAATGAACTTACGTTTTTTGTAGGATCACTCAAATATCGGTTGAAATCCGGTACACTGTTAACGTATGACAATTTTGTTTTATTCAAATTCATTCCCCACCTGTGCAAATAGAAAATAGGTTAAAACAAATTCTCTCTCACTTAAACATTAGAATAATTTTAAAGGTAAAAAAAAGAGTTATACCTTCCCCAAAAACTATTGAGGGCCAATTTTGCTACTTGTCTCCTCCCTGGAAATTTTGCAATATGCAAAGGATTTCACCTGATACTTTCCTTTCTCTCGTATTCACTGATGTATTCTTGTTTCTCCTCGTCTGATGAGCATTCTCTTGGCCATCCATTACTTTCTTGTTTAATTTTTAAGAACAAGTCAATAATTTTGAAAATTGATACACTTTGTAAATCTGAAATTTAAAAAAAAAATTAGTGTTAAAGAAATAAAGTCATTGAATAAATAAAATATGATTTCAATATTTTTCATGACTTACTTTAAAGATGAGGTATCCTTTTTTCTTTGCCAGTTTCAGTTCTTCCGAGACCCAAGTGCCAATAAGGGCTCTTTCGTCATCGGAATGTTGACATGCGCTTTGATTTTTTTCGTCAGCACATGTCCGACACAGAGGAAACATCAGCTTGTTTTGGGATCGGTAGGGAAGTACCGGTAGATACAGATCCGTGGGTGGAATCACTTTACATTTAATGATTCCAAAGTAATTATCCACGTCTTGAAACCCTTCGGTAATTACTTCAGGGTGTCCGACGGGATACTGGCAGTACTTGTTTACCTTTAAAAAATTAAGAAAAATATAACTATGCATATCAAAAAAAATTCTATTCAGAGAATGTATGAAGAGAGAAAAACTTACCCATGGATAAAGGGAGGTAAAATCTACGTATTTAATATTCCCTTCGTGATGCAATTTTAACGCGTTCGTACGTCCTCCAAAGAAAGAATCTCTTGGGTTCAAACGATCCTGAATGGTGTGTGCCCTCAGAAAAGCTTAAAGCCTAGAATCTTCCTTTTTAAGACGCAGGAACTCGTGCTCCCACATTTCCACCACGTTATATCCAAGGGACCTTAGATTTTCACAGTTCTCCTCGGTGCGACGCCGTATGGTGCTCATAGTGCACTGTTTCAACGGATGCATGGTGTCTCCGTCGAAGCATACAGTACATCCATGGAAGAAACAGCCCTAAAAATAAACTTCCTATTAAAAAACTGCTAGGATATACAATAAAAATATTTTCTGTACATAATTCGATACTTACCTGATACTGATAAACTGTTTTATTTTCTTCACAGTATCCATCTACAAAATTTCCTCCAATTTTCCTTTCACCTTTTCCGTTCAAACTGTGAAGTATTTTCAGTTTTTCGGTGAAGGATATGTAATCCAACCACCGAATCGCATCAGGGCTGAATTGCTTTCCATGAGTGTAGCCGTGTACCTGAACCATGACGATAGAATTGTCCTGAATGTGTCCACTCCAATAGGTTGCCATGCAGGCCGATGCAATGGTTACGTATCTCACAAAAGAACACGTACATTAAATGACCGAATTCACACACATAAGGTCAAAACATTTAAGAGGGGAAAAAAATTACTTACCGAAATGGATCTACATTCGCAATCTCCATAAATTGTTCTCGAAACACCATACAGCAGCGGCGGAGAATATCAACATCAGAACTAAAAGGAGAAGAAACATGTGTACATACTCTTTTTTTTTTGTAAAATGCACATTCTCTATTTAAAAAAAATGTTTACGTACCTTCAATAGGAGAGCATTTCCGTTTTGAAATCAAAAACATCCTCTCGGTGTTGTTCATGCCAAGACATGAATTCACTGCCACAGGCAGATGACATGGAATCAGGACAATAAAAGGATTGATCTGGCAACTTCCCAATGAAAGTTTGGTTTTCGCGAATATTAAAAAGATGGGGAAAATACCCTTTCTTTAATTCCGTGAGACCAAAACAGCTTGGCAGTTTTGACAGAGCCATCGGAAGAAAGTTTAAGGAATCGATCACTCTGATGTTTAATGACGGCTGTCGAATGGACATCAGTTTCGACCCATTCGGTATCAGCAACCAAGCTAATAAAATTGCCCGTCAAACCTGAAAAATAAAATATTTGTTAGACACAACACTCTCATTTTTTCTCTTTAAATATAAAATAAAAATATAAAAACTAACCCTTTCATGTTGTGCGCAACTGCAGTGAATCCCTTGTGACGTGGAGAAAACAACCACTCGCAAAAGTCCTGGGAGGCCGTGTATCCATAGAACACTTTTTCTTCGCCATTAGCATATTGTGCCAACGCGAAATTTACAAAGTGCTCACCTGAAGACTGGTCTGTCTCGAAATAGAAAAAAATGATGTTATCATTTTGTTCTTGAGGTGTCAGGCGGGGTAAATGGCACAGATGGTCAGCAAAATGAACAAACTTTCTGCAAGATGGACATTTGGTGGAGCCACACTGGTGCAGGTGTTTCGGACAATCACGTCGTCTTATCACCTTGCAACAGTCGGTACACTGGTATACCTGAAAGGGAAAAAATTCGTAAATGCATTCTATTCAAAGAAAATCGAAATAGTAGGGGAACAGTAGAAAAAAAGTACTTACGCAATCGCAAATCGATAATTCTTGAATACCCTCCGTAGCTTTATGCATTTTAAAGCATTCGTCCGAATTGCAAAGTCTGTCGCAATCCTGACACCGTTGCTTTTCCCCAGAGTACAGTCCGTTCGCAAAGAAATAAAGCATGCATTTGGGCATCGATGATTTTCTAAGTCTTGATAAGGCTTATCGTAGGTCTCACAATAAAAATTTGAGCCATAAAAACCTTTCAACGACTTGATAACATCGTAATACCCGTCGTGCAGTCATAAATTGATGCGGCGGGGTTGCATTGACCTTTGTAAGACACCTGTAAAATATACAAAAAAAAATGAGACGTGTGTGACAATTTTTACAATCCTGCATGAATCAAAAAAAAAATTTGCCTGATTCAAATTTTCAAACGATATTACCACTATTTGCACATTTAAGTGGTTTTCGAAGACTGCTATGTCTCAGAATTTTCACGGACCCATAGGAACACCTGCAGACTGATGCAAATCAGTTGCCCTTTTCAATAAGGCTGGTAGCCTGTGATCTCTCAGGGAATTGATGGTTTTTCTATCATTTTCCAAGTGTGCTAATGCAAACATAATCGCCTTGGAAAAACACATTCCGTCTTCGGTCATGGGAATGGCTATTATCGAGCGTTTGTTAAGGCAATCTAAGTTGACGCTCCTTACTCTACTGTTTCCGACAGCTCCTACAGGTCGTCTCACCGTTATGACATCTACCGTAAACCCGTTGTCCAACCGGATCGTATCCTTGGACTGTAAGACCTTCATTACAGCAGAAAGTACTTTTTCTGCCGTAGGAGAAGAAACAGGGATAAGGGTAGTAGATATCGGCCTATCTAAGCCCTCTGCCTGAATACAAAATCGGATCAGATTAGTAGCATTCAGGTTTACGGTGGTTTTCGCTATCAAAAGCTCGATCAGTCTTCGAACGGTGTTGACAACCGTAGATAGCATGATTCCTCTTTATTCATGAGGAAGTCTTTCTTCGTCGGTTCGGATACAAAAAATAATTTCTTCGACCTGAAATCGATTGTTACGGCGTCTCGATCTTTCCTCTAAAATTATAACACCTTCCAATTGTACAAAAAAGAGTGTTGATTAAAATAAAATAACACACATTAACAAAAAATGCACTATACTCGCAAAAGCTATAAATAAATTATACATAATCGAAACTAAATATTAAAAAATGTAGGATAAAAAAAAAATTATACCTCCATTCCATTACCAAACTGAGAAGGTAGATTCTCAAAAAAAGGAGATGCTTCCAAGAAATCCTGATTGCATTCAGTAAAAATCTTAAATAACAGTATAAAAATTAAATAAGAACTCATAAATTTTACTCAAAAAAGTTTTCAATAATATATTCACTTACTTCATCGTCGCTGTCAAACGGCATATCTTCATCTTCAAACAGGATCTATATAAAACAATACAATTCCAATTAGTAAAAGCACATATTGATTTTCAATTGTGACTTAAATAAACAGAACGGTCTAATGCATTATTCTATAATCGAATTATTGATAAAGTCATTATAATAAAAACAAATCATAAAATGTATTAAGATACAATTATTTTTTAAAAAAAATATTATTTCAAAATAATACGAATGAAAAGTCTATGAACATATACTAATAAAATTTTTTAAATTAACTAAGCATGTTAAGTAAAAGGAACTTACTTCGCTAACAGTCCTCTTAGTTGGCTCAATTTCGAACAAAATTTCGTTGCTAAATCGGCAGAAACTAATTCTATAATTCTATTCATTGGATTAAAAAAAAAATTAAATTCATTTCCTATTCATATAAAAGTTTTTTTCTTATAGTATATCCGTTAGAATTTTCGTAGAATGTGTATTAATAATGTTTGAGCAAGAAGGTAAAATTCAAAAACGGTGTTTTTTAAAAGAGTTTTCTTTTCAGTTGTAAAAATAATAATCATTTCGTTACCATACAATGTACGCATATATGAAAGTTTTAAACTTCATTTAGTTAATATTTAATCAAGTATAAATAATTTTATGAACATTCAAGTGCTTATATACATGCAAAATAAATATGATAGTAAGACAGAAGAAGAGAAAAAAATTCAAAATATATTCATTCAGTTCATTCAAACGAAAAAAAAAATTGTACCAAGCAAATATTTAATTCCTAAACCTTATGCGAAGAAATCAAAAAAATATCTTCCAATCAATTCAGATTAAAATATATTCATACTGTTCATTCAAACGGGAAAAAATGTTTATTAAATAATGATATCCAATTCAACCACTTTACGCGGAAAAGAATGATTTATTCAAAATACATTCCTTCTAACTCGTGTGAAAAAAAAAATATTTTAATTTATCTTCAGTAAAAATATTTTTAATTTATTATTCCGATTATATTCATTTATCTAGAATAGCACTTGTATATCAACACAACGAGCTTATCGCTCCATAAATAACAATCCCAAAGATAACGGGGTAGGGTCCTTTATCGATACAGTAGGTACACATGATAACCTTATCAGTATATCTAGCCCAACGCAGCCAGAAGGGGGCGGGGAGTATGACGTTACTTCCGTACCCCGATTTACGCCGCACACATACATTATATATATATATATATATATATATATATATATCTGCACACATACATTATATATATATATATATATATAATGTATGTGTGTGTGTTCATGTAAGGTTGCGCGCGTGACCATCGCTCCAAATTTTTTAAATTTATATTAAAGAAATTGATCAATAATTAATTTTAAAGAAGATTTAATAAAAATTGCAGTCTTTGTAGCCTAGTTTTCTTGGTCGTGGTCTCGTGGCCGACTTTATTTCGTCGGGTAGTGGGTTCGAGCCTTGATGCCGCTGAAGACCCGCAATGTAGCCGGGGTTGATGCACATTAAATCTGTTGAAGTTCAAATTCCCCTCCTTTGGTGTAGTGTGGAAGTTAGGAATGTGAGGGTCTAGTTCAGGCGTTGTCCTGGTGTGTTAAGCAAGGTTCAAAATAACGAGGTCCATCGCGAACAGCTTTCGTGGTGCTTCTAGTGCAACTTTAATAAAACCAATCAAGCAGTCTAGAGTTTGCTTCTAGACTCTCATCGATGTGACTCTATTACTGCAAAACAAGGGGATCACAATATTTTGGTTCGGTTAATCAATTGATAGCTGCGGAAGAAATGGTCCAAACTTTGGATTCCGAAACGACTATTTATGTTGAAGTAATTTATGAGAATTAGTTCAGGCCAAAGGAAATATGAATGAAATGAAACGTGTTTTATGCGTTGAAATGGATATCATATGATTGGTCGGTGAGGATAAAAGGGGAAAGATTATGATGCAAAACAAATTCATGGTACTTCGAACAAATCTGCATTTGAACGATAAAAAGGAAAAAAAAAATTTAATTTCACTGAGAGGGTATAATTTGATAAGTATAATGAATTAAATGATTTTCTTATGGTATGAATAAACAATTCAAACTAAATGACCCGAGGTATATAGGTCGGGAAACTAAAAAAAGTAAATGTAAATAGCATTTTGGTTGAAACAATTGAAATAAGAAATTGATACTAGTGGTATGTGATCAATTTAAAGTAAAAGTTGATCTTTCTTAATCTACCTATCACCAAGACTATTGGTGATAGGTAAATTAGGGGGAAAACACTATATGAGGAGGTGGTAAATTGGTTTATTCGTTGCTTGACTCGGGAAGCAAAATGAAGATGGTTAAAACGGAATTTTAGTTCCAAAACTTTCAGCAGAAGGGGCTTCCACTGTTTTTCAGAAAGGTATTTCTGGTCCAGCAGTCGAATATCTCTTAATACATGTGCCCATAGGTCTTTCGACTGTGGCCAAGGTAATGTATTGAGTCAACATTTGTTATGCGCTGAGGAAGAGGCTTTAAAGGAAGATTTCTGGATATTTTGGAGATAGGAGGAGTTCAAAATGAGATAATTCATTTTTCTTGGAATTCCCGGATTCTGAGTATGAACTCAAAGAATATAGATGAAATAGAGGTTAAATGGGGGGGGGGAATTCATCTAAGGCTGTGCAGGAAAAACCATTGATAAAAATAAACAACTAGGAAATCCAGAACAAAAAATTATTCGTATGGTGAATGAAGCGATAACAGGGGATAAAGAGGAAGACGAAATTACGGTTGAGATTAGGAAGGGAAGAATAGGGGATGATGGACTTCGTTTCGAGCAGGAACGTTACAATTGAAACGTGGGCAATATGAGAATCTTCCCTTCACTAACATCTGATATTTCTTTCTGACTTTATATTTAAATCAACAGCTGCTTCACAACCCAATGAAACATGGTTACACAAATTTGGTTAACTTTAGAAGTGTAGTGAATAGATAAAAGCAAACCATTTAAAAGCGAATGATAATTAAATCTGAGAGACTGAAAGGTTACAGCAAATGAAATAGTGCTTAGAAATATAACAAAGTGTGGGGTTTACATAGTGCTGGGAACTAGCAAATATAATATTTGTCTATAAAGTAAAGATCCGACAATATCTGAGTCGAGAATTTCTCCAATATGAACTTATTTGCATCATATACCAATAAGAGTAACTAATATTTTACAGAGTATCGAGAGGGAGAACAGTAAACTGTTATCGAAATCCTCTTTTAGAGAAACCAAAATAAATATTTGAAAAGTAATTTCTCTCTTGAAATGTATCTACTGCTTATTTTAATTTCTTCGTGTAGAACAATTTAGTCTTACTTAGAATTGAGAAAATCCTAACATTTTAGATGACTGACAAGGATCCAGTAGCAGAAATACCTTCAGCAATACGTAACTT
>BMAW01095083.1:34599-56034 GCA_019974015.1 Nephila pilipes
AGATGATAGGACAATACACATGTCGTTCACAACTTTCTATCTAACAATAAAAATCACTTAATGAGCCATACCCACAATCATACCCTTCTGAAGTCATAAATTATATTCACAAAATTAATATTAACAAATCACCCAGTCAGAGATGGAATAACCAATAAATGCTTGTTGCCAACGCCTACTATCCTACAAATTACTAATGTCACAATATGTTAAGACTCGGTCATTTTCCAAAACTTGGAAGACAGCCTCTATTGTTCCAATTTAAACCAGGAAAGGACCCAACCAATGCTGAAAGCTATAGACCCATTTCACTTCTACCAATCCTAGGAAATTAGCGGAAAAATAATTTTAAACAGACTTTCCAACTACTTAGAAAACCATATCATCATTCCAGAACAGCACGCTTTATGCCACACCCTCCATTACGCATCAACCACTCGAGTAACTACCTATATCAAAACAGGACAAAGGAGAAGACAGGGGCTGTCTTCCTCGACATTCAAAAGCTTTTGACAGAGTTGGCAATGAAGGATTAATTTATAACCAATAAAATTAACACCCCACCTTATCTACAACCTAATTCTTCCTATCTAGAAAACAGAAACTTCATTGTAAAATTAAAATACCTATTCTAATCCAAGAACTATTAACACAGGAATCCCACAGGGCTGCATCTTGGGCCAGCCTTATTTCAAATATTCGTGAACGACATCCCAAAGCACGACAACACCATTTCTGCATGTTTCATAGACACAGCGATACTTGCAAAACACAGAAACATCAGTAATCACCCATCATATCAACAGATACATCTCATCACTAGAAGACTGGTTTTCCAAATGGAAAATAGCACTTAATGTAAAAAAACGGAAGCCGTCTTCGCAAAATTCAAGAACACTACCACTATAAATTTTATTCACAACACACCAATCCCTGGTCTCAAAAGCCAAATATCTTGGCATAATCCTTGATAAATCACTTCCACTTTCTATCAACATATTACATATCTACAAGTCAAATTCCGACTTGCCGCGAATAAATTAATCCCACTCATTATGGAAATCCAAATTATCTACTAAATATAAGTTGCTTATCTATACACTGTATCTGCGACCATCATTACCTATGCTTGCCCAATTTGGAACCAGGCCGCTCAAGTCCATCATAATAAACTTGAAATCTACAAAATAATATCCTACGTATGATTGCCCAAGCTAGATGGTTTTACCGAAATGAAGATATCAGAAACTCCCTAAAATCGTAAACTCCAAAATTTAATAATAAATTAACTGGAAAATTTAATAATGCCCTACCCAACCTCCCAAACCCTCAATTCAAGAAATCAAAAATTATTTTCGAAATTACAGAACCCCAACAAGCTTAGACTAACATATTTACTCCATTAACGCGCAATCCTCCCAACCAATAGGAAACACCCTCTCATCCACAGAAAACACCCTCTCTTTACTGAACGAAGAACTAATTCTCCTACCCAAGATTGTAAAATCATAGCACTTGAGTAACGCTTCCTGATTGGACAAGCACTTCACCCCACCCACCTCCACCTCTCTGCTCACAACCAATGCTCATGTACTATTCCATATCACTATCCTTTCACTTAATTCATTTAATAGGTTAACTTAATTTAACTTCTTAAATTGTGCATCCATTTAAACAGGGTATAGAAATACTTTAATAAGGTTCAATCAAGATAAAGAGATATAGCCCATCTGGGTTAGGTGCTCTTGTTTCACCTTCACTGGCTACATCTGGCGATCATTCTTATTACATTGTTTTGTAATATTTCTATCTTGTTAAGATGGATCTGAGCAACTTGTTTCCACATACATAGGTATTTTATTCGTACATACAACACTGGTAGGAATTGTTTAGTACGAATGATTACAAATCAATTATACCTAGTCTAAAGAACTGTGATTGGACTGCAGATGCAAGATGGGATGCCACTTGACAGGGCGACATTCAATTCCTGTATACTTATGTATAGGTGACATCTCTTTTTCATGGGTCATGGTAGCGCAGTCGGCGGTTTTTGTCCTGTCGTAAGTTTGAATCTTGATGCCGCTAAGGACCCAAAGTGTAGCCGGTGCTGATGGACGTTAAATCCATCGTGACTCAAAATCTTCCCTCTGGCGTAATGTGGAAGTTAGAAGAGGGGGTGCCAGCTCAGGTGTCGTCCTCGTCACTTGACCGTGGTTCAAAATTGCGAGGTCCGTTGCCCATAGCTCTCGTACTGATTCTTGTGAAAAGTTAATGAAACCCACTAAACAAACCAAACGTTTTTCATAGTAAGAGAAATAAGCAGATGTGCCTTGCATTCAGTTCTATGGAGGCAAATTTTGCGTCTCGTATTGATCTGCTACAGGATTCCTAATTTTTAAAAATATTTTAAATGAAATTAAATTATTTCCTAAATTAAAACTCACTTTGTTTTGTGACAGTAAATCTACTACATGATTTTGAGAAAATAAATGAGAAAATTCTAAAACTATGTGCATTGATATATAGTTACATTTTATTAGAAAACATCCTGATGTAAGATAATTTTAATTTGAATTTATAGGAAAAGTAATTTAAATTGACCAATTTTTTTTTTCTTGACAAAAAGCCTCTATTTAAAGACTGATTGAAAATTTTCATTTAAAGACTACACATTGCCTTGGGATAGAATGTATGAGCTCTTGAAAGCGAATTCCCATAACCCCACCCCTTAATGTAATATTTGACCTATAGAAGTCGATCCAATTGGATGGAAGAGTACGACCACATGAAAAGGAGATTTCTGATACTAAAAAGATATAAGAACGTGAATATATAAAAGTTATGTGAAAAGTATACGATAATGAATATAAAAGGAGTTAAACCAACATGCAATTGCTTCGATATTGTTTTCCTTCTTATTGATTAATGTTATGTTTAAATAAAATATTCTTATGGAAAATCTTATCATTTACATTAGAATCTGTATTTTGTATGTTATTTTTTGAAAGAAGTACTAAAAATTTTCAGGAATAAGTCCAGTTATTTAATTTGAAAGATAATCGCATTTTTGAATACATAAGAATCTTCGTTTGCATTACAGTAATTTAATTCAAAGAAACGTAATGTAAAAGAAAGTAGGATTTCAGTTAACTTGCGTTAACTGATATTGCCAAATTTGAGCTTATTGTGACATGAAAATTAACCGTGTGATATACCAACTCAGTTAACGTCCTTCTTAAGGAACTGTGCACATATATTACAATTCCGATCAAATGGCATTGATTGAAATATCTTCAACTTAAACTAGCATAAAGAAAATGCAATGAAATTATTTTTAAAAGAGTAAATAAAATTTATAACAAAGTGCTAATCAAACAAATCCTTATAAACCTTGACTTATATTGAAATTTAAAAAAAAATAAATTTGTGAGTAGAAAGTAGATAGTAAAAGTATTATTACTTAGTAATAAAAAAATGTCGTTTAGAAATTGAAAGCTAATTGTAAAATTTTATAAAACATATGTAATTTCATTGCAGAGAATTAAATGAAGGAATAAAAAATTAAGAAAGATATAAACTATGATAAATTATCTACTTAATTATTTTCACCTTTATAATATTCAAATTGTTTCAAATAACAAAATTGTAATTTCTACGTAAAACAGAACATTAAGTACATGTTATATAGTATATTTTTCATCTTGTACAATATACATCTCCACCTTAAGAGTATAAAACCTGTTTAGTATTTTAATTTCTTTACCAGCACTTACAATATTCTTACAAATAATTTAAAAGAAATAGATATAGTGATTTTTTTTTTTTTTTTTATGTTGCGGAGCTCGAAACTGTGTAAAGAATTATCTTTTTAAAGAAGTTCAATATTAATTTAATTCAAATTCTCGTATCTTTCATCCCACTTCACAGAATTAAACTTATTTTTATAAACATCTTTTCACTCATAAATTTCCCTAAAAAGTAAACTGAAAACCAAAAATTAAAAAAAAAAAAAATTGCCATTATATAAATAATTTTTTTGAACACTCACAAAATATTCCCATACCAGATTAGTTTGTACGCTTCTGAGAATCATAAATATTTCTCCATTATTCGCTAATTGTTAATAATTGTCACAATTTCATTTAGTGATTTCAACTAATTAAATAATTGTAAACTTTCGCCAAAAATAAATATTCCTCTTTTTGAGAGCTTTTCAGGAGAAACAAATACTGGTGCCATCTGTTGCCGACAGCCCGAATTAAGAGTACGTCAATTATTAATAAAAATTAATTTTTAATTTTAAACTAATTAATGATATAATAATGTATTTTTGCTAAGCTATCCCAAAGAGAGGTCTGTAGTTAATGCAATTCTTCTCGAATCAATTTTTTTTCCAGTAAAAAATGGGTTCGGATATTTCGTCTCCTACACTTTACCATAGAAAATTAAGCATCTATTTTACATTTAAGCGAAAAACTGCATATCTTTTTAACACTTGGAAATTCTATGAACACTGTCTTTAATAGATCATGCATGGTAATTTTTAATAATATTGGATCATTATGTATTAGATTTATATGTATAGTAATTAAAATTAATAATGGAGCATTTCTTTTACCTGAAAATAAAGTCTTCGTTTGGGTCACATTCATTAATATTTTAAACTTCATTTTGGTTCGACCAGAAACATTTTTTAGTGCATTTCAGACTCTGGCGATATTTGTTATATTGTTTTGATAAATAATCACGCAATATATGCAACTATGATGGTGTTTTGCAGTATAGAAAACGAAGATAATTTCAACTGCCAATATTTGCTTGTCTAGTTTATATTATCTTTGTCTATTTTGCTTCTCAAAAAAAAAAAAAAAAAAAAAAAAAACCTGAATCATTTTTTTTTAGCTGCTTACCAGTTGTAATCCGATTTATATTTACTAGATGAAATATGTTGTTCCAAATCAGATTATCCTTTATATGTCACAAACACTATGATATTATGAGTTGGAAAAAGCTTCATAATCTGTAGAGTTTTTTCTAAACTAGGGATAATTGTTCTCTAACTTGCCTGAAGATTTACATTTGCACCGAACCATCTCTCAAATAAAAGGGTCATTAAAAATGTGTATATCTTAACATATTTTTTCATGCACCGACATAGAAACACATAAATAACTGTTACCTTACCTGTTATAGTATTATATTACACTATTTTGAATAAAAAAGAAAAAAGAAAGACCCTAGTTACAGAATGTGTAAATTTTTTTCGAGTTTCATTGTTCAGTAAAAATTTTTACACATGTACTTAAACTTGTTTTATGGAGATCTATATACACATATAAATTCAGATAGATGATCAACGGAATTAAAATTATTATATCAACGCAGGTGAAATGCGTAACCTAATGTGAAAATGCGTAGTTAATTGGGTACTTCATTCACTATGTTGATGTAAAATTAATTTTTGTAATGTTTATCTTACACATTTCTTAGTTCACGGAGCTTTTTTTTTTTTTTTTTTTTTGCTGTTATGTGGAAAAGAAAAATGTTTTTCGAGTACATAGTTTTTTAGTTTCCAAAATAATGCTTGTTAGCTTCAAAGATATGGCTGGTAACCCTACACACAGTTCTACCAAGGCATCTTATGATAATGGAATGATAAGTAATCCCAGAAATTTTATCGGTGATGTTATCTGTTTTATTTCTTTTTTTTTCTCTTGGCTGTTTAAAGCCAATAATATTTGAAAAGCAAAATTCTTGAAATTAAACTTCTTTTGATTCCAATCCATGTCAATCGACTCTATTCGATAAATAAATTTCTGCGATTTCGTCCTCACATTTTGCAAACCATAAAGCTACCCTATGCCTCAAAATCATCCTTCACCTTTCGATCGATCAATCCTTCGTAGTACGATCACCCTTCTCCTTTTCTTCAAAATCATTTAATATTTTGTAATCCAATTCTAACTTAATTTTAGCTCTTTCAAAATAAAACTTTTCATTTTAAGTTCAGTAAACACCCATAGATGGCGACAGGAAACTTTCTTGCTCGCAAAACCATAATTTACTACTGTGTATTTCTATTCACTTAAGGCAACATGCCAGGCACCTCGCTTTTTACTTAAATCATGTTTTTATTCAAATTTTTCTTCAATGGGCGAGATAATTTTATGGTTTCGTGAAAAGTTAGAATTCTTTGCTTATCCTTGGCGGAATCAACTCTATTCAGTCGTGTTGATTCTCTATTTTTAAGTCATTCACCGTGTTCAGCTTCGAGCCTAAAATTGATAGAAATATTTATGGAAAACATTCTGATTAATGCGATTCTTAATCCAAAATATGATGATGGCAGGTCAATTGAACTTTCATGGAATCAGTAAAAATAGCCTCTGAAAAAAAGATGTGAAAATGTTTAAATGAAATTCGGGAGTGAAAATAAAATTATATTTGTCAAGGTAGGGTATTAAATACATCGCTTAATCGTGGCGGTATCTAGTACTCTAAACATCAACTAATCGATGTTTCGAAATTTATTCACTTTTAAAGTTGGAGGAAATCGTGATCAGTGAAAACGCCATTTTAAATTTTATTATAGTGCACATTCTTCAAGCAATACAAACATATCCATTTAATTTTAATTTAATAAATCTCCTTTTTAAATTAAAAAAAAATATTCGTTCGTTTCTTGTTTATTTTTCTCGTTCATCGACGCGTCTGTTGCTTGCTCGAAGGAAAGAATGAATTCATTTTAAGAAATAATTTCAGATGCCATCAAACCATTTAGATTTAAACTAAAAAGAAAACAGCAACACAAATTAATTTTGTCTTTTTTTAAAAATATTTATATTATTTATTACTTCTTCATGTGAATGAAAATATCTATTTCTTTCAAAATTATGAGACATATTAATATTTATTAACGAGGTAATTATTGTGAATGAGTTATAAAAGGCTTTATTTATCGACATTGAGTGGTGATTAGAAAAGAAACATTGGTTTTTATAGAGAAAGTTGCTTTTTCGGCCAATACTGCAATTTATTACATCCCTTCCCTATTGAACTGAGTTTTGCGTAGAACAGTTTTCCATATGACATCGGCTATCTCTAGTTGAGTGGCGGGTCTCCTCGACAAGAGCTCCAGAGCTGGAATGGCACTGTCATGATTTATGTGTGGATTGCTCTAGACATACAGAGGATCTAATATTCAAATCCTGAGTCACCACTTCGGCATTGGTGATATTACCTCGTGGAAGGATGAAAAGTTGCTAGTAGTAAGCGCCGGTCTACGCGGGGAGGAAGTGACGTCATACACTCCCCCGCCCCCTTATTGCCGTGTTGGTCTGGATATACTGATATGGTTATCATGGGTAGCTACTGTATCGATAAGGGACCCCACCCCGTTATCTTTGGGATTGTTATTTACGGAGAGATAAGCTCGTTGTGTTGATATATAAGTGCTATTCCAGTTAAATGAATATAATTGGAATAAATAAATTAAAAGTATTTTTAGTCAAGATAAATTAAAAGTTTTTTTTTTTTTTTTTTACGAATTAAAACGAATGTATTTTGAATAAATGATTCTCTTTTCCGAGCGAAGTTGGATCGGATATTTTTATTTAATGTACTTTTTTTCGTTTGAGAGAATGTATATCTTAATCTGAATTTCGTCGAGATAGAAAATTAAATATCCATTTTACATAAAAGCAAAAAACTACACATATTTTTAAAATTTCTAAATTGTATGACTACTCTCTAATACATGATTATATGTGTATATATCCATAGATATTTATATTCATACTGGATCATTTCCTTTTCCTGAAAATACGGTCAAAGTTTGGCCCCATTCTTCAACATTAGCCGAAGACAGCCTAAAACGCTTCCAAAGTCATTTGCACACAATTAGGTGAAAGAACGTTATTAACATTATCCTTCCTTTTCGTACGACCAGAAGAAAGTTTTTATGCAATTTTAGAACCTGGAAACACGGTTTTATATAATTCTGATAAACAATCACGTGAATTGGAACTGGAATGGTGTTTTATAGTATGGAAGGCACAGTTAACTTCACCTGCCAATATAAGCTCTTCTGGTTTTAAATATTGCTGAACAAAAAAGAACGAATAATTGTTTTGGAGTTGCTGACCTCTTGTGATTCGGTTTATGTTTATTGGATTAAATATGTTGTTTTAAATCATATTTTCCATGATATGCATGAGGCATTTCGAAATTATAAGTGTAGGAATGAGCTTCATATTCTATTGTGGCTTTTTTAAACGAAGAATATTTGTTCTCCAACTCACATGTGAAGATTTATGTTTCTGCCGAGTTATCCCTAAAATAAAAGGAGTATTAAAAATGTGTATATCTTTACATTTGTTTATTATTCGTAATAGGATAACGTATAAATAACTGGTACCTTACCTATTGTATTATATTACAATATTTTGAAAGAAAAACTAAAAAAACAGCTGTAAAATGTACAAATTGGTTTTTTTCCCAGTTTAATTATTGTTAGTGAACATTTCTACATATGTACCAAACGCTATTTTTAACATTGCTATATATATACATTTAATTCGAATGATCATCGGAATAAAAAAAAATTCGCCGCATGTGTTGATCTGCCTAGTTTGAAAATAGGTTGCTAATCCCATTGTTCATTCACAATGTCAATATAAAATTAATTTTATTAATTTATTATTTATTATCTTGTTGATTCCTTTGTTCACTAAACATCTTTATTGTATAAACCACTTTATTTTACTAAAAAAATAAATGTTTGCAATAATTTTCATATATAATCGATTCGTTGGCATTTATTTTGAAATAAAAATTTAAATAAAAACATCTTAGAATGCCATAAGAATTTACGTTTCGAATATGCTACATTAATTTTTGATTCAATTAAAGAGTCTGAAAGTAGATTTTAAGATTTTCGAAAAAATGTAGAGTATTTCAACATATTTTCTCCCCCATTATCTCTAGAAATAAATAATTACCTACAAATCTTCAAATGAAATGCATTGAACTGCCAAATTACGTTGAACTGAAAGAAAAATTTGGGAATGTTTCTTCACTGGAGTTTTATAAAGTTTACCTAATTTTATAGGTAATTAAAATAAATAATCCTAATAATATATAATCCTCGATAAATATCCTAATTTTCACAATCATGCTTTATTAATGTCTTCAGCTTTTGGCAGTACTTATATTTGTGAACAATTATTTTCAAGAATTATTTTATGAAGCTTACGAAAAACAAAAATAGAACAAAGATCACTGACAAACATCTTGAAAATGCATTAAGAATTGCAACTTCGTCTATTAAACCCGATATCGATTTGCTTGTTCAACAAAAGCAAATTCATCCATCTCATTAATTCGAATTTGTTCCATCTTTATGAAATCCAAACTATATGAAACGAAACTTTTGCAAATTTAAAATAAATATGTACGTATACATATCTAATTCAAACTTTAAAAAAATTATAATAAAAAACAGTTAATTTATATTAATAAAACTACAAAGAGTTAATTTTTATTTCAATTTGTTTAAAAAATCTTGTATGGGTTTCCCAGTATTTTTTTTTTTTTTTTTGCAATGTGGCCCTCATACGGTCATAGCTTACCCATCCATACCCTAAAGAATACATGTACTGTTTAAATATATGGTTGGCAACTCCCCCAGTTCCTCCAAAGCACCTGCAAGACAGAAGAAATTATATAATGTTATATCGATTAATCTGAGAAATTGCATCGGTGAGATTATTATGTTTTATTTATTTTTTCTTGGTTGCAAAAAGTAAATTGTGTTTGAAACGAAATATACATGAAATGAACTTACACCTATTCCAATACGCGTCAATCGACTAGATTTGATAATTAAATTTCTATTATTTCGTTCACACTTAGTTCCTATTTTGCAAACAAAAGCTACGCTAGGCTTCATGTTGGTTGTATGATCGCCGTTCTCATTTTCTTAAAAATTATTTTATTATATTTTTAATCGAATTCAGAACTGTTCTTAAACTCTCAATATAAAGTGTTCCCTTTACATCCCTAATAAATACCAATAGATGTCGCCACGATACTTTCTTTCTCGTAAGCAAATCTATATTTGTTCTGTGTGTGTGATTCGCATTTCTTATAAATTTCCGAACAGTTTTCAACGTGAAAGGCTCCTCTTTTTTTAAAAAACTTAAGTTTTTCTCTTGAATTTCTATCATATTTCGGAACACGTTTCGCGATAAGTGGGGATTCATCGAATGTCTTTTAAATTTTGATGCGCTCTATCTGGAAACGACTACAGGGAATGAGGCGATATCGGTTATGAGCGATCGTGTTAATTCCCTCTACTGCAGTAACTGCATTCAGCTCCGAGCTTTGTCGAAATCTTTGTGGAAAAACCTTTCATACATGTGATTCATTCTTTTTCTAAAATAGGTTGATGGAATCCGTGGAGTGAGCCTCGGAAAAAGACGTAAAGAAAATTATTTTTTAAACTAATGTTATTTCGTGAATTTATTCATTATGTGCTGATAAGTAATTTTATCAAATGGGCTCTACAAAACCATTCAGATTAAAAATTTAATAAAAAAAAACTAGTTAATTTTATTTTTAAAAAATTGTCATTCAATTTATTACTTCTTTATGTGATCAAGCCATCTCTTTCTACTAAAATTGTATGAAAGATTATTGTTTAGGTATGCATTGTAAAGGAGTCATAAAATGTTTTATAATATATATATATATATATATCACTCCAGTTCTGTAACGGCGGATCCCCGTGCTAACATCTTTCCCAAAGCGAAATGTCGCTCAGATAGTAGCAGCGCCTTCTGGTGGTGAAACGTTCTACGGCCGCGTTCTGGGCAATAAGTCAAGTTCCATCTCCACTATCATCTATCCTGACTCTGTTGTCATCCTCGACAAGAATCTGAGAATCTGCATGTACCTGAAAAATAAACAAAACGAAAGCAAAGAAATTATAAAAAAAGTTATTTTGCAGGTAACGGCTTAGAAATCCATTGCCCAAGGCTTCATATGATCGGCGGCAGTAGTGGTTCGCTGTGGTCCCTCATGATTTCCAATCTTCTCCACTTCGTATCTTTCATGGGGATGAGCAGTCTTTATTTTATAAGGTCCGTAGAATTTGGATCCCAGCTTAAGATCTGCACCAAATTCTGTCCTCTGTATGGCGATAATATCACCAACTTGATATTTCGTTGATTTCCTTCTTTTCTTGTTGTATGCCCTCTTGTTTTCCTCTTGAATTCGCAGGATATTCCTTTTTGCTTCCCTATCTTCACGACTCTTTTCCATCGGGGTATCTATTTGCATTTCTCTCAATATATCCAATATTCTCGAAACTTCCTTGTTCTTCGTTCTCACCCCGGTCAAGAGCTGAATAGGGGATTTTCTCGTGCTTCAGTTTGTCCTGGTGTTTACTGTTCTCCGTACAGAAGTAACATATTTATACCATATTTCATGGGGTCTTCAATCGTAAATTTATCAAGAACAGGGATCAAGATAGTGTGTGTTCTTTCTATCTGGCAATTTCCTCTTGATATACCGGCTGTGATAGTGACGTGTTCAATATTTTCTTCAGCACATAATTAAGTCGGTAAATTCTTTCTATGTAAAAGCTGGATCTCGGACAGAAATTATCTTTATTGGGTTTCCAAATGTTCTTTGTTGAAGTCTTAATTTTTGTATAGCTGCTTATGTAGTTGTTTATTTCACGGTATTAAACTATACAAATTTCGTAACTAAATCTATCCACCACAGTAAAATATGCTTATAACTCTTGTTCGTCGACGGAAGAGGTCCTATAAAATCGATATAAAAAGTACTCAAAGGCACATCTTCTTTTCGTATAGGGTGCAAAAATCTTTCAGCTTTTAGCCGTTTTCAATTTTACAGGCCAATTGAAAAGTCCCCGGCCTACCATAGTAAAACATATTTTTTGTCAAAATTAGATTTTTTTATTCAACATAATTCCCTTCAAGGGTGATACACTGATTATAGTGACCCTCCAACTTTTCGATACCATTTTTGTAGTAAGATTTGTCCTTTGCTTCAAAATAGGCCTCAGTTTCGCGATCACCTCTTCATTCGACGAAAATTTCTTCCCAGCGAGCATTCGTTTGAGATCTGAGAACAGGAAATAGTCACTGGGGGGCAGATCTGGAGAATACGGTGGATGAGGAAGCAATTCGAAGCCCACTTCATGGATTTTTGCCATCGTTTTCACTGACACGGTGTATTGTCTTGGAGAAGCAGCACTTTCTTTTTCTTCCAATGCGGCCGTTTTTCGGCGATTTCGTCCTTCAAACGGTCCAATAAAACTATGTAATAGTCGCTGTTGATGGTCCTTCCTTTTTCAAGGTAGTCAATGAAAATTATTCCAAGCGCATCCCAAAATACAGACGCCATAACCTTGCCAGCCGACTGTTGCGTTTTCCCACGCTTTGGAGCGGGTTCATCGTGTGCAGTCCACTCGGATGACTGTCAATTGGACTTCGGAGTGAAATGATGGAGCCATGTTTCATCTATCGTCCCATATCGACGCAAAAACTCGAACTGAAACTGGTGAATATACTTTCTGAAAAAACCGCATAAACCCAAAAAAAACTTTGAACTTCTTTTACAGTTCTTGGTTGGGAGAATTTTTTCACAGCTGCAGTTTTAGTAGGTGGAGGACAAATCGTATCATTTCAACCACATGTCCTTCAAATTCTATTCTTCTTTTGAGAAAATGACACTTTTTATGGTATAATTCAGCATAAAAAGTGTAGCTTACGTGTAAGCTTAAGTGTAAATACCTCATAGCTGTTTCAAACGTTCAAGTCCTTCTTTTTCACCAGGCGCTGGAATCATTAATAGGCCGTTTGCCATACGGATTTATCATCGATATTAAGCTTCCTGATTTGATTATGAAAAAATAAAGAATTTTAACACCTGAAAATTTATGATACAGGATTTTCCAAACTATTATATACATCTATATATACTATCATTACCATAAAAATTTGTGCAACAAGAAGTAAGAGTGGGATTGTTACGAATCTTGGCATGAAGATACATATCGGGCAGATATGTAAATATTTAGAAGTGCAGTGTGATTGCTTTGCAGCGTAAGCGAAGCTTGTTTGCGTGTATTCAATCTGTTTCAAAGAACTCTTTTTAACTAGAGATGCCTTTACGCCACCATTAGTAACAATATGAGCGCTGTCAGAGTTCGAGAAGAGAAGAACCATAGGGATGAAGGAAACTGGGTGGTCACATCGGCGATTAATCTCGTTAATTAGGCCATTCTCACTTTACTGTGAGTGGAAGAGCTTTAACCAGTGGACAAGAGAGAGAGAGAGGTTTATTACACATTGATCAGGCTCACGACGCCCTCGACAGACCACAATCGAGTAGACCATCACATCATACTACACGCACGCATAGCGCCAACGGTCTCATTGTTCACCATCCGTACACAAGTAGTACATTGACTACAGGCCTCTGCGTGAGTCTTTACCATCATAAGGTGCCTGGCTGAAGGACAGTTGCTAACGTGGCGCCCATTGCATGTACTGCTAATTCTACCCACCTACGGTCGTCTCCTTTTGTAGTGGTTTCGCACTCAAAATGATTGGACTGCAACCGAATAAATTCAGGTCTTCTTTAGCAACGAATTCAGATTCAATTTGGGAGGGATGACAATCGTGTACGTGTCTGGAGTCCCCGTGTTGAACGTCTCAATTTTTCCTTCTCGGCAGAACGCTTCCACAACTGGTGTGATGGAATAGGATGCCATCGCATACGACACACGGTCACCCCTAATATTGAAACACCGCACCATGACAGCTCAGATATACGTTCGTGACATTCTTCAGCCCCATATGTTGCCACTCATGGCAGGGCTCCCATGAGCCCTTTTTCAACAAGACAATGCTTGCCCACACACCGCGAGGGATTCATAGGACTATCTCCGCTATGTTTCTATCCTACCCTGGCCAGCTCAAACCCCAGATTTGTCACTGATAGATCATATGATTTCATTTTGGAAGACAAGTTGAACAATCTACGTGTTTGGTCGAATTAAAGTATCGTTTACAGCAACTATGGAATGAAATGTCGCAGACATCACACGAACTTGTATGCTACAATGCCTGATCATATCATATCGAGTATTCAGGCGTCATGTGGCTCATATATATGTGTATATATATAAATGTATATGCACCATAATTTTAATAAGTAATCTTCTACCTAAGCAATAACATTTGCTTAGTCTCTAATGTTATCTGAAGGGCTGTGGCAAATGCCTTTTCCGTACCTAATGACGTGTGTAAAATTTTTGGAATGTGGTTTCGGTAACACTATTGGCTGACGCGGTACATTGAGGTAGGTGCTATTGTTACTAAGAGGCGGATTGTTTCTCGACCTTCACCAATGTAACCTCATGCCTTTCTTGAATAACGCATTGTACATACAATTTTTTTGCGTGTTAATCAGGTAAATCTTATTATGACTTCAATGAATCTTTAATTTAATAAAACTGAATATTTTTGTTATAATGGCTGGTATAGATATATGTGAAAGTCTGACTCATGGACATTACATATATATAATCTGACAATAATTCTCTTAACTTTATTGTGATGATACGCTGATTGAATATAGCCTTGACTAGAAGAACGTATTTATAACTATTGAATAGGTTAAGTGGAAACTTGATCATGGTAATTTTTTGCCGAGATATATGTATCCCTACAAAGCTCCATGAGAATTTTCCATTTTTCGAGACTCTAATGGAAGTTTTCTTCGGTCAGTTCTTTAAGACGCGTGACGCTTTCTCTTTCACTGTTTACGCAGATTCAAATCTTGTTCCTTTTAATGCATATATCAGCTGAGGAAACCGAATTCTCATAGTACAAGATCCAGTGAATATGGCGGATTGCCTAATACTGGGGCGCTGTAATTGGATAGAAATATCTTGACAGATAATGAGGAACGACTTGCCTTCCACAATTAAAAAAATTATTTTTCCTTATTGTTTCAGGGAATTCAGCAAGAATGTGAAGATAGTAATGTTTATTAACAGTGTGATCTTCAAGAACCCAGTGAAGGTACGCAATCCCATGAATATCGAAAGAAACATTCATCATTTCTTAGAATTTGATTTGCTCATTCGAGCTTTCTTGTATCTCGGAGAAATTGTGCTCTTCCAGTTCATAGATTGGCTTTTCATTTCAGGATCATAAGTAAAAAACTCACGATTTTTCAAATTTTACTATCTTTTCTAATTGGTTCAGGTTATTTTCAATGTCATTGAAAGTGATAATAATAAACATTTTAGCAAGCTCTTTATGGTTAAAAGGTGAAAATTTTAGGTACAAACTTTCTACATGTTAAAATTGTCATGTAAAATTTGTCGTTCGGATTCTTTGTCGATTCCTACATTCTCAGCAATTCGCCCGAATACTTAACCGATGGTCAGATAACACAGGATTACAAATGTATTCAATATTATCATCCGCTTTTGACGTGAGAGGGCGACCCGGTGTGAATCATCTACAAATTCATCTTCAGAGCCTTGAAAACTCTTAAATCTCTCTAGAACTCGTGCATGCTATAAAAATTAATTGCTATACACTTCTTTCAATAAATTATCAGTAACGGAATGTGCAAATTTCATGTAAGATTTCACAACGATTCGTTGCTCTATTGTTACACTTATTATTTTTCCTACGAAACAAAATATATAACTCAAATGTGGACTAAAGCTACAAATATACGGATTTATGTGTTCATATAAACGAAATGCACTGTGTTCGAAAGAGTAAGTTTCACAATCAGTAGCTGTCAGTCTCTGGCGTTTGACTCATGCGTTATTCACTAGGCTCGTTATTTAACCCTCTAAGCCAGGGATGGCGAACCTTTATGTATTAAAGTGCCATTTTTTCTAAAAAAATGTTTAATAGGGTCATAGACGTGCCGTCAAAAACTTTTTGGGAAAATAATAATACTAAATATTATCAACTAAAAACTCTTTATTTACTACGTAAGAAATACATTTTGCAATGACTCAGTTATACACGTAATTCAAATTAAAGCAACTTTAGTGTGACTTCTGATGTTGCAGATTAGATGACAAATAACTTTTATTAATGTTGTAATATGTTACTTTAAGCAGAATGCATGCTGAACTGGAGTCATCTGTCAAACGGTTTCTAAGCGTGTCTTTGATGTTATTCATCTCTGAAAATAATGACTCGCAGCTATAGGTAGATGAAAATATGATTAAAATAGCACGAGCCAGCTTCTTCAAACAGTTAAATGTGCCTGTAAACGAATGTCCATGTTCCCAAAATTTTGTTATTCACATTTTTTACTTACATTGCTTGTCAATATTTCTGCTTCAATTAATTCAAATGCTTTCCTTGTTTCAATAAAGTTTTGAATCCATATTGAACTAGACTGGAAATCAATCAGATGCATTTCAAATTCTTCAATTTCCAACCAATCGAATTGGGAAAAGTTCAGTTTATCAAATGAAGCCACAACAGGGTACATAATAAACTTAAGTGTTTCCCTTAATTCTTTTAACTGAGAAAATCTCGCTGAAAATTCATTGATTGAAGAATCAATTACAGAATTAAATTCTTCAGTGACTGTTTCTTTGCCTTGTTTCTCATGTGTATCTAAATCGTTGATATTTTTTTCAAATTTGGAAAATACTTGTAGTTTCTTGTAATAATATCGTTCCTGAAAACATGCAGTTAAGCGTCAAAAGCACGAATGAGATCTATCATGACAATAATTGTTTTATTTGTGCCTTGAAGCTTCACGTTCAGTTCATTTAAATGTTGGCATATGTTTGTAAAACACATCAATGGTGAAAGCCACATAACATCTAACAACTAGGGATATCGTACAATTTTCTCCTCATTTTGCAGAAACAGTCTGATTTTTTCCAAGCAATCAACAAATCTTTGAAGTCCGTTTCCTCGGCTCAACCAGTGAATATTATTACATCAGTGAGCCCTTATACACCGAGGTAACTTCATTTAACAAAGCATCAAACTTTCGCTTATTTAAAACCTGCGACGAAATGAGAGTGAGTATTTTTGTGACTACCGCCCTTACATTATCAAGTGATGTTAAACCACTCTTAGCACACAAGGCTTGTTGGTGAATGATGCAGGGGAATACAAGAATCGAATGTTCAACACCTGTTTGAAATAAACTTATGAAACCATTTTTTTTTTTTGCCCACTATACTTGGAGCACCATCAGTTGTAACTGAAGCATTTTTTATTAAATCAATTTCTTTCTCAGGAAGCTAGTTTTTTTAACAGCCGTACAAATATCTGTGTCCTTTGTAGTTGATAGCAACGATATTATCGCAATTAATTCTTCCTTAATAACGTTTCCTACGCAATATCGAGCAAAAACAGCTAAATGTGTCAGATTTAGTGACGTCAGTGCTTTCGTCAAGACATAGCGATGCAAAAGAATCGGAGTTAATGTCAATTTTTTGTTGATCTGCTACATTTCCGGCCAATTTTAAGATTCTCTCTTTTATATTGTTTCTAGATAGAGGAGTATCTTTGATGCGCTGACTTATCTTTATTATTGAAATCATCAAAAAGTGAGGGCGCGCATGCTAACCAGGCTTCCCTCAAAAACTCTCTTTCTTATGCCGAGCAAAGACATCTGCAGCCGAATAACTTGCCGCGCTCGTATGACAATTTTTGCCAACATATTTAATCATAGACGTTGATCGTTTATTTAGTTACGTATTGCTAAAAAAGGTGGGGATAAACGCTTGAAACAAATAAGCACGTTAACGCAAAAGCATCGTTTACTCAGTAGACGTTAATTTTTTTCCAGTCATTTTTTTAAAACTTTTTTTTTTAAAAAAATCTATTAGATTTTGAAATCACGATTTGACCCATTTGTTGCTTATAAGAACAAAAGTAAACCACAGCGGAGCACTTCTGTGCTGCTTTAGAAAAATACCGTGTTAATACATTTCAGCCTCCTGTAGATCCATACAGATAGGTCTTTGGTGACATCAGAAATGCTCGCGCTTAGGCCAAGTTCACTCAAGCAGTGATTAATGATAATCAGGTGGGTCCAACCTTTTTTGTTTTCAAAAGAGTACAAACCGTCATATGATTATAAGCGCATATTATATTTCTGAAGAAAAACTGAGCTTCCAATCAATTGAATCTGACTAAAATAACAAATAAGCCGATTCTTCTTTGATTCCACATGATATAAACTTTTAATCCCAGTATGAATTATTTGAACTGCATCTTTCGCAGAAGTCCACTCTTTTCTTGCATAGCGCACTTGTATTCAGAAACAACTTCGTCTGTCACTAAGCTGAAAGTCGCTCCGTTCAATATGCATCTTGTCTCCAGGGCAACATAGTAATATCATTCAATCAATATTTAAATTTTTGTGGGGATATATCTTTCTTAAAAAAATCTACTAAATATTCTCTAACCATCTTGGCTTTTTCTGGTTTAACTTTATTCTTCCGTTTCTTAGGTTCTATATTTAAAAGCTTTATATTCGCATTTCATTGCTTTGAGTGGAAATCGTCATTGATAACTCACATCTTTATCTTCCTTCGATACAATTCGATCTCTGGGAAACATCGTCCAAGTTAATTTTGTCTTTGAAACAGTTACCTTAAAAAAAAAATTTAGTTCAAAAAGTTGACTGATATTTACTCAATGTATCTCATAACGAATTTTAGTAATATGATTTTACTTGGAGATATATACTTTATCCTAGATTTAGAACCCTAAGAAATCTTCAAGTTTATTTTTAAGTAACTAATGGTACAAATTCATCATCATATATCGATCTATGTTCAAGAAATAAATTATCTGAATCTCTTTTATCTAATTTTGCTAGTTTTACTGAAACATAATGCTTGGTTGAGAAGAAAAACAGACCTCAGTTTATATGTATCGTTTCTAAAGAATATTTTCTGTGGGTCTTTTCCCAAATTCTAATAATGACTGATATTATGATATAAGAGTAAAATGCGCTACATATGATAAAGAAGTTTTGAATTTAAAATTATAAAAATTCTTACACAACAATATCATTTATACTTTATTTTCATAATCTCTGAATGCATTAAATTATTACTTAAAAAATTTTGAAGTTTTATTTAGTATTATGTTTAATGTAACAAATAAATTCGAATGAATTTATATACAATAGTTCATAAACTATTATTGATTTGCGCTATTTTCTGTATGCTTGACGTTTGCATCCAAGGTTGTCTCCCTAAGTAAAGTTTTACTATTACCCAATGTTTCAACTTGTCTTGTTGAGAACATGGGTGTTTTCAAAACGAATTGAGGAATATATGAAAATTTGGTAGGATACACTCTTATTAAAATTTGTATTTAATATCTTAAAGATTCATTGAATTAGAAGTTTATGGTAATAAAATTTAATTGCGTAGGGTAGCATAAATACTTTTCATAAATTCCAATGTAGATTTTCAGGCAATTTAAATAAAATTCTAGTTTTGTGAGATTCCGATTTTAATTACATGTACATCATTTATCCTCTACAGAAAAATAAATTGTAAGAGATTTACATACGAATGGAATTTTTTAAAACTTGAATTTTCAAGAAGTAATCAAAAGTATCTGAGAAATTTACACTGATATTTACGCATATAACCAAATATGAAGGTGCATACAGGTTTTAAATTACACTAATTAATCGAGTTTAAAAATATAAAATGAGGAGAAAGGCTATTTATCTTCTCTTTGAAATGAAAAAAAAGAATTGGGAGCAGCATTAAAATAATATATTCGTATCTTAACAATAAAAAACTGATTATATGTAGTCTACCTTGAACGCCTGTCTTGAAATTATGAAAATTAATGTTGGTTTTTCCAAGTTAATTTTATCAATGCATAGCAAACTTTTACCGATAACATAATAGAAGTTTATAATTATTCTAATTTGAAGTGTCTATTTTTTGGCAACTTAAATGAAATAATCATTTTTAAAACTGAAAAATACTGATAAAAATACAGATAAATGAAATCAAAATATAATCATATGTTTTATAAATTTTGAAATAAACATGATAATTCATTCTAGATATTTATCTTATAAACTGTGCTTAAGATTTTAAAAGATATTTCGTAGTAGAGCTTAATATTTGATAATCTGAATGAAGAAAAAACCAATTTGAGTTAACCAAGGAAAAGAAGAAGATAAAATAACTTGTTCCAACCTATAAAATAGAAATCTCCACTCGCTGCAAGACAGTTTTGGCCTGATAAATGAAAACTAAAAGATGAGTATGTTCACCATTCATTCCAAGTAGCTCTGATTCCTTTAAGTAATTTATTACATCAGAAGATTCACATCCAATAATGTGGTCTCAATCTCAAACGCAAAAATAAAATCCTAGCTCAATGTGACATACAGACACCTATACTGATGCAATATGCAAATGCATGGACGGTGATAAATTATTACCCTTCCATTCTTCGAACTAATATCTGAACTAGGAGGATCAAGAGCGATAGGTCCCTATCAGTCAGTGCCAAAGATTCCTGTCAACTTCTCTGGTCGCCACACACCTTCCCACCATATCTAGCAAGACTTTAAAGTTTTCAAAAAAGGAAAAGAACTTCAAGATATAGTGTAAACAACTCTGAAGTAATCCTGTAATAGCAAGAAAAATATACATTTACCGGCTTTGACTGTTTACATAATTCTCGATCATATGGAATTTACGTTAAAACGTTTCTTGAAGTATCCTCGAAATGATGAAGGATAAACTAGCTGCATAAACGCTTAGAGCAGTGGGATGGCATATCGCGTGCTGATGGGCACGACGTTAAGTATTTTGACGCCATCTCGATCAAAAGCCAGCGAAGCTACCATTACGAACAAAGCGCGAGTGATCCTATGCTGAAGTTCAGCAGGAAGCGCCAGTTTTTATTGTAGTTCTCTACCGAGGACTTCATTAAATCGACGCAAACCTGTTTACATACCATTGAGAGTAATCCATTTTCGAGATAATTATTTTTGATATCTGTCCACAGACAAGGCATTATGCAAAATGTTTCTATTTATTTGAAGTTGTTGCAAACAGTTTTAAAGTTTTCAGGGTTTTAAAATATTTAACCCGTTATTAATATGCTAGTTGGCAAAAAAAAACTAAATGCAGGAGATCAAACTGTATATCGAATTTCAAACAGGTGGACTGAGAAATATCATGATCATAAAGGCTGATAAAGAGGCTTGCCTTTCTATCTGAAACAGCTGATGCAGAACATCTCTGTAAAACGGTATTTTGAAGCAAACGGCTAACTGGTTAGTCAAAAAAGCAAATCAGAGAAAAGGAATTAATTGCAAGTGCAATGAAAGACAGAAATA
>BMAW01095083.1:56059-100725 GCA_019974015.1 Nephila pilipes
TATATAATTATATATATATATATATATGTATATATATATATATATATATGTATATAAATATATATAATTGTATATAAATATATACATATAATTATATATATATGTATATAAATATATATAATTATATATAAATATATACATATAATTATATATATATATATATATGTATATAAATATATACATATAATTATATATATACAATATTACTCTGCTGTACATCTTTTTAATTTGTTTTTTTATTATTATTTTACTTGACATCATTATTATTATTTTACTTGACATCATCATTCACCATCAGTTACAGAATTAAATTCGGTATTTATCGAATACTTTTTATAATTTTATAAGTTTTGCAATGTTTTTATGTTTTTGTTCGTTTCATGAAGTTTACCATACTTAAAAATATTAGAATGTTTCCTTATCAATTTTTTTAACATAATCTTCTATAAAATTTTATAAAAATATTCTACAAAATTTTTAAATGAACAATGTTGATGTAGGATTACATTTATTTAGAAAGACTTGTCGAAAGATAATTTAAAGAATAATTTACTGGTAAACTAAACTAAGTTTAATAGATTTTTTGATGAAACTTCATTTTAAAGGAAAATTGAAAATTTTTATTAAGAGATTGTTGCATTCACGTGGGGAAGAATTTTGAAAGGAAGTAATGCAAAAGTTTTCCTTCGTCACATCAAATCGGACGCACAGAAATTAATGCAAATAAATGACCGAGTGCAGCTATATATAAAGGAATGATTTGTTAAGTTGAAATTTAAATAGAGAAATAACATTGTTTTCTTCGTTCGTTTGAATAAATAAACAAAACTTCGTTTTTTTGGTGGATTTGTCTCCTAAATTTTTCCTTGCCTTATCACCAACGCCACCTACCTGTCCAATGCACAATACCAAGTTTTCAAATTAGAGATTTATTCGCATATTGCAAAAGCGGAGAGACGGAACACTTGTCCGGAACGTGCTGGGAAGATTGAGGTATTTATTCAACATGTATTCCAAAATATTTAAAATTAAACAAATGAAAATGTTTAAAAGCATGTTTATGTTTTTTCGATAAATTAACTTAGCTACATAACTTCTATAAGCGCATTTTCCATTAAAATGCCTCTTGGCATACAAAGTCGCAACCAACGTGAAGATCTTATCTTTTTCTCTGACATTAATTATAGCAGTTTTGCGTCATTGTTGACTTTTTTCGCTCATGAATAATTTCTGTTTCTGTAAAAGTTCATAATTCATTTATTTCAGAATTATTTTGAGAATTTTAAAAAGTGAAATAAAAATAAAATGGCTTTCTTCTGTTTAGAATCTATATTTTAATCAGTATTAAGAATTTAAGTGTATCCATTCTTTTTATTTTTACAGTTTTATTCGGAAAATGTTCCTGATCCTGCCGAGAAGGTAATTTACTTTTTTATTCAAGTAAAAGCTATCCTTCACGATTAAATAATAATGTTAAGAAATGCTAATTTACAACATTCTTTTAGAAATATTGCGTTATTTTTAAATTTTTGTAAGTAAATCGGAAACATTAAAAAAATTTCTTCTAACAATTCTTTTCTTACTGAAATTATGAAGGTAATTTAAAAAAAAAAACTTTTTTAAAGGTAAGGTAATTTAACTTTTTATAATATTTTGCATTTGAAATAATTACCCAGTAATTGGAAATAATATTAAAAACATTAAATTCTAGTATTCGTCAAAAAAAAAATTTATTTCATATGTTATATGCTAATAACAGCTGACTATCAAGTTATGTTTTTTATTGTAATTCTTTTTCTGGTTTACAGGAAAATTGATTCGAACTCAGAATAGTAATTTTAAATATTAGCTATTATTGCTTATAATGTATGGCAATGTAATAATTATTTTTTCTACTGTTTTTAACAGAAAGTTTTATGAGTATTTAGTGTTAATTTGAACCTGTTACGCGAACATAATTACTTAATATTTCAACTTTTTAAAGAAAACTATTTAATCAATATGCTATTTTCTGTAACACTTTTCAATTTTGTCTTACGATTTTCTTATTATTTTGCTGTGTTGAAGTATTACAAATCATATAGATTGTTTTTTTCCTGCATGCTTATTTATTTATATTTATTTCATATAACGAATAAATAATTAATGTGATAAATGTTGAATTTTTAATTACTATCATAACTTTATACTCTATTATATCTTCGCATTCTGAAGGTATGCTGAGCTAAAGATTCTTCTTACGGGTAAAGTGAATATGTGAGAACGCATGAGGAATTTATGTTTTTCAATAATAAGTTATCTATTGTGTTTTAAAATTTAAAGATACAATTATACGAAACGCGAAACAAAGCGAAAGAATCGATGTACTTTGAGCGTCAATTAATTAGAGTTTATTGTAAGCACTTTTGGTTCGAGACCCAACTACATGAAAACGATAAAATAACTGCAAATATAGAAACGGAAAACGGATGAATAGGATTTATGCAAGTGAAATAGGATGTAAATTTGGATAAATATTAAAAAAATAATATTTTAAATTTTTCTACTTACAAAAATACTATTTAAAATTTTTTTCTACTTATAAGATATATAATTTAAAGCTCTTTCTACTTATAAAATATTATTTAAAACTTTATTAACTTATAAAAATATCATTTAAATATTTTTCTACTTATAAAAATATTATATATTAAAGAATTCAACTGTCAATAATATTTATATCTTAAAAATTTATTTTCTACTTTAAAAATATTTATAAATTATAAACTTATTGTAAACTATTAAATTACTTAAGTTACTATTTATACTTAGTTTTTATCTGACATTAAGAAGAAAAAAAAACATTAAATTTCAAAGTTTATTTTTTAATTTTAAGGAAAAAAAACCTTTTTTTTTTAAATTTTTGTTTTCTAACATTAAAAAATTTAAGGATACATGCAGGTATAAGGTACACCCACGACGACTTGGAGAAAAAGGAATATCCGACATGTATAGCGTCAATGAATTGGAGAATGACATAGAATCAAACGGAAATCGAGGATGAGTGATACATTTGTGAAAGAATACTGCACGTGAAAACAATTATCTCGTTTCTCTTTGATCTTGTATAAGGTTTTCCGTTAAATGTTTCAAAGCTATTAAAAATAGTTTTTGATTAATAAGTTATTGATATTATTCTATGCAAGGAAAAGGTATTTTGATGAATAGCTCTTTTTAAGAAGAACTAAAAAAATCAGACATGATCATTTTTTACTGTTTTTCTTAGCTTTTAATGAAAGAAAATAATTGCAAAAATGTAAATAACACTATTAGAACAAACCATTCACAGAAATGTGAAAATAATTCTAGGAAATTGAGAAAAAGATCACATAAAAAACTAAAATTTACTGTAGAAAGAATTTAAAATCATTAAATATTTTGAAATAATTAAAATGTTTGCAGTTGAAGTGGGTTTTTTTTTTGGAATGCATGTTTTATGTGTGTCCGTATATGGTGAAAATAACAATTACCTTATCTTATACTTTTACAAAATTTCTCATCCCATTTGTCAAAGTAATAATTAAAGCACACATTCTTCCTAAATTCCTAAATTTACGTAATGTAATTGAACATATGTTGATGCAAATACACAAAAATTGTCTTCACAGTAATCTTATTATTAGTTAATAATTTCTTTAAGTTTCCGTACCGTTCAAACAAATTAAAGATACTGTCTCGTGTGTAAATTATCCGCAAATTGCATTATAAAGTAAAAATAAATTCTTAAGTAGTTTAATAGTCTTAATGTATAATAGAAATATTTAGATGATATATTTTTAAGTATAGTGTAAATATTTTTAATCTTTATCGATAATATCTGTTTACTTTTGCATCATGAAAATATGAAGTTAACCTATTTTGTACAATAATAGTAAAAATAATTTTTGAAAGCTTATGTTAAAAATTACCTCTTAAATTTATAAAACCTTTCTCGAAAACACTGTTAAATAAGATGCATTTCTTGGATAACCACTAACAAATATCACAACTTAAATAATAAAATTGAAAGTCTAAATATGAATCAGAAGCTAAAATTTTATTTCCATGTAATGAAATATGCATGATGGAAAATAATCTGTTCACTAATTATTCTTTTTGGAAAAAATCTTATTTTATGGAGTAATATCTTACACAATGAATACAGAAATAATACAAATTGTTTGCTTAAAAATATTAATTAAATTTCACATGAAACATAGAATCTATCAAGTCACACTATTTTGCTCTACTATTTATATATTCATAGATTATGGCAAATGTTTTATACTAATAAAAATAAGTTGCTCCAAATAATTAAGAAATTATCAATTTGAGTAAAACAAATACTTTTATTTTAAGTAAATTGAAGGTATTAGTTTAGTGACAGATTAAATACAATGTCCGAATTGATAGCTGTCAAGAGAAGAAGGCGCTCCGTGGTTGATTTCACAACTGTCATCTAAGATACTGTTCATTTTAGTCGCGAAAGGAACCACACGTCCTTAAGGGTTAAGGAGGAGATATCGAAATCATCGCATGATTTAAAAACATTTTATTGTTTGAAGTTAAGTATCCATGACCGAATTGATTTGCACAGTTCTGAAAGCAACCACTGCATTCAAAAATATTATTTAGTGAAATTTTTAAGTCGTCACTCAAAAGTTCAGCCATCGAGATGTAAAATGGTGCGAATAGATAGGTTCTATGTTTGATATAAAACTTAATTAAATTTACTTTTATAAGCAAACCATTTTGTATTATTTCTAATTTTATTATGTAAAATATTAATAATTGTATTTATCAGAATTTAAAAATTTATTTCCCAATAATGAAATATGTATGACGAAAAAAGTATTTCGTTGATTATTTATTCTTTCCACAAAAAACATTTTTTTGTATAGTATTTTATACACTGTTTATATATATATATATATATATATATATATATATATATAAATAAATAATTTGTATTATTTCTATATTTATTCTGTAAAGTATTACACCATAAAATAAGATTTTTTACAAAAAGATTCATTAGTGAACAGGTTATTTTCCATCATACATATTTCATTTCTTGGAAATAAAATTTTAGCTTCTGATTCATATTTAGACTTTTTATTTTATTATTTAAGTTGTGATATTTGTTAGTGGTTATCCAAGAAATGCATCTTATTTAACAGTGTTTTCGAGAAAGGTTTTATAAATTTAAGAGGTAATTTTTAACATAAGCTTTCAAAAATTATTTTTACTATTATTGTACAAAATAGGTTAACTTCATATTTTCATGATGCAAAAGTAAACAGATATTATCGATAAAGATTAAAAATATTTACACTATACTTGGAAATATATCATCTAAATATTCTATTATACATTAGACTAATTAAACTACTTAAAATTTATTTTACTTTATAAGTACAGTTGCGGATGAATTTACACGAGACAATTATCATGAATTTGTTTGAACAATTTGGAGCTTAATGGGAGTGTAATAATAGTGGGATTACTGAAGGAATGATTTTGTGTATTTGCATCAACATATGTTCAATGATTTATGTTCAATTACATTACGTAAATTTAGGAAGAATGTAATGCTTTATTACTTTGACAAATAGTGTCTTCGTTCAAAATTGGGATGAGAAATTTTGTAAAATTATAAGATAAGATAATTATTATTGTCACCATATACGGACACATATAAAACGCTTCAAAAACTAATTACAAACATTTTACTTATTTCAAAATATTTAATGTTTTTAAATTCTTTCCACGGCAAATTTTAATATTTTATTTGATCTTTTTCTTAATTTCCTAGAATTATTTTCATATTTCTGTGAATGGTCTACTTCTAATAGTGTTATTTACATTTTTGCAATTATTTTCTTTTATTAAAAGCTACGAAAAACAGTAAAAAATTATCATGTCTGATTTTTTAGTTCTTCTTAAAAAGAACTGTTCTTTAAAATACTTTTTCCTTGCTTAGAATAATATCATTTAATTTATATTGATTGCAAAGAAAACTTTGTATTGCAATTGTGTAATAGAGTCGTTTGAATGGAAAAGGAAAAAAGAAAGAATTAAAAAAAATTTTTAAAGTCGATGAAATAATATGGCACACTCTGTGAAAAAAAAATTAAGATATTATACTAAATAATACAGCTCTACCCATGAAATTTTCTATATATTTATACGATAGTTCAAAATTAAAATAAGGTAATATATTCTTTTTTTTATATTCTTTCATTTTTTGGGTACCGTTTCCCCATACATAGGAATGAATAAGTACTGAAAAAATGTTAGAAAATATATGGAAACAGCATACAAATCTTCCTTGTTTGATAAATTCTGTACATAAAAGCGAAGAAAAAATAAATATTTTTCAAAGGTTTTAATTACTACTCAAAACACTCTATGCACAAGAAGAAAAGAGAATATTATTTAGTTATACTCTAATAACAGTACTCGATAAAAGAAAACAATTTTTTTTAACAGCATTAAACATATTCTAAATGAAGGGAGTGTTAAAATATATAACACACTGATCAGTCGATTCAGTGCTGAAGTTATTCGAAATGCTCAAAATTAATTTTAAAAAAAGCCTTTAGCAAGCATGAGCTCTGTTATATAGTAAATTATTTGTATGAATAAGTCTAATTAATTGCCAAATGTTACAGATATAGTTAACTTTTCAAAACATGTATTTCCCTCATTTACATTCTTTCATCAATTGTATGACATTATCTTCTTATAGATATTAAACTTATGGCTATACAAATGTTAAAACTGGTAGAGAAATTGAAAGAATTGATACATAATTTAGCAATACCTACAGTTTCCCACTTTTTTTTCTCTTCGAAAATCTGTAAAAAACAAATTTGTATGAGTTAAACTGATTTCTTAAATGAAAGAAAATTACTATATTGAATATACAATTCGATGTAAGAAGAAAATTTTTGTTTTCAATTTCGTTGTTTATTTTAATTCGGACGCGGGAGAGCATTTCTTGACTTTCATAACTGGAGAAGTTAAACACAAATAAGACATTTTACTGTTTTTTGAAAACTAAAAACGATATACTGTCATACTTCCTTGTTACAATATTGCTATGGAAAAAGTTGCATTTTCTTTTCTTTCGTTTTTAACATTGGGGAGTTAATACTCATGCGACAGATATAACGGTAATAAAACTTTTGTATTCCATCATTCTACCTCTTGGATCTTTAGTTTTTAAGAATACGCAATAAAGCGTTTAAAGGTAAGCTTCCCGAAAGTGCATGGTACAATCTAAAGAAAACCTTATACAAGATCAAAGAGAAACGAGATAATTGTTTTTACGGGCAGTATTCTTTCACAAATGTATCACTCATCCTCGATTTCCGTTTGATTCTATGTCATTCTCCAATTCATTGACGTTATACATGTCGGATATTCCTTTCTCTCCAAGTCGTCGTGGGTGTCCGCCTTATACCTTCATGTAACCTTAAATTTTTAAATATATGTTTGGGACAAATTCTTTTGACAGTGCGTTTCAATCGCTTCTTGCGAGAGAAACTCTCTACGTTGGTTAAAAGCTACCTTTGATCGACAGTGAAGCAAATAAAACTGTTCCGCAAACATTTTCGTTGAAAATGTAGCAGGCACACAGATTAATTTTGATGAAACCATAAAACCTTTTAAACCTCGAATAAAAATTTTTTAACCTTTTTTTAGTGACTGAAAAGATAGGAATATTTTGAAAGCATCAAAAATGGCGAATTAATGCGCTTCTTGAATTATTAGCAAATTGATGAGCTTGTTTCTTTTCCCAGAGGCTAATTATTTTTTCTTTGTCTTTAATATTTTTTCTCTAGTAACTGTAACTATTTAATTGTCTGAAATAAATGTTTGTTATATATTTCAGATGACATTTTTTTGTGGCAATACTTGTAATAAAGGGTCTTTAGCGAAGCTTCTGCCCTAATCCTCAATAGCTTAAGATTCTTCTAAAATTTTGTGATAAGAAAAATGTTACCCTAAGAACTGAATTGACAATCATATATTTTCTTTCTTTCATTGTTTTCATTAATACTAATTTAATTTTTTTCTGATCATTTAAAAATATGAGTATTACTCTTAGAATTTAAGCAAGAGTTTTCTTTCTAAGTCACCAAAAACTTGCTGATGCTATTAAAGCTTTATATGAAAAACAAATAATTAAATTCATCATGAATAACTTTTTATATACAAAAGATATATTTATCAATTATATCATTCCTGTTTTGATGTTGAGAATGTAAGAATTTTCTTACGAATAATATATTCTTTTTTGAAATTATAATTCGATAAGAAGCAATTACTAATGAATCAATAATAAAAGTGTCAAAATGTACACCTGACGTTTTAAAAATATTACATTTATTGCCTTATAGACATTGAATGCTTATAATGAATCTTTAAACTTACACATATTCAATGTATTTTTGCTCTTCATTAGCACATAATATGAGTTTCACTTCACCTCACAGAATTATCTTTTGATTTTCTGAGAATTATACAATATTAACGTCGCTGATTTGACGGGGTAGGTACCGTAGAGGTCATGGTTTTCTTCGAATTGTGGCTTGAAGCCTTGATGCCCCTAAAGACCCGTCTTATAGCCTAGACCGATACACGTAAAATATTTCAAGGCTCAAAGTTCTCTCATTGTCGTGGGAAAAATTAATCTTTAATTTTATTAACTTTAAAACTTTTCCAAATGTTACAAATAAATAATAATCAAATGTTTGTATTACATTACCCGAATAAGTTTTCTTATGTATTGATAAAAATAACAACTGACTTTTTTTAAAAATTCATTAGTTTCTTCATCATATCAAACCATGCGTTCAGGTTAGTTTACAAATAATCACTTGATTTTATTGTTAAGTTACCGAAATATACATCATTTTTATACAGCTAAACTTAAATTTCTTTCAAAGGGAACATAAAATAACATTTTCCCTCCCATTTATGTATTTCTTTATACTTCTTCTTTCTTTATTCTTATGTACTTGAATCTTTAAGCAAATAACATTTAAATGTGTGTATGTACCATTATGTTTTTTTATAAGCGTAAAGTTCAACAGAAAATTTCAACAGATACTTTTGGTTACAAAAGTTTGAAGATTTAAGTTTAAGAAATATCAATTTGTGTTAAATCTCTCATAATAATTTTTTTCGGTAAGAGGATAACTGAAGTACTTGTAATTAAAATCCGGACATTTTTCGTAACCTCAACCAAAACTAGGAATTTTATATAAGCCGCTCTGAAAATCTACGTTGGAATTTTCGAAAAGAATATTTATGTATCACGTATACAAAGTTAAAAATTATTCACCATATAATTTACAATTCTATAAATATTTAAAATGTTAAGTTCAAATTTCAATATATTGCATTGCTTGAAAATTTTCTTATATTCTTTAAGTCTTGTACAGTTTGGTCAAAAACTCTGCATGTTATCAGCAAGACATGCTGAAATTTTCGGTTAATATAATAACACTTTTACATGGAAGCAAAGCTGAGATGCTAAAGTATGCAAGAAATATGGGTCTATCAATAATAGTTTATGAATTATTTATTATAAAATTCAGTTCGGAATTTGTTCGTTATTTTATACCTAATATTCATTAAAGCGACTATTCATTATTATTAACACTATTTCCATAGTAAACACCAGGCAAATAAAGCAAGCCCAAAAGAGCTCCTATTTCTGCTCCATTCTGGCATCTCTTGAATGACAGAAATCAGACTTCACGGAACAAATATACTTATTAGTCTCTTCAACTATCCTTTTGGTTATGCGCTCAGTAATGAGACATTTCCATCTATCCAAAATATCTGTTGGTTCGCTTAATTACTGCAGGAACAAGAATACATATATTACGAGGGGCTCATTTAGTTTTTTTTTAAATGGATTTTTCTGCCATTTCCATGACTGGATGAGGTTTCTGTTTTTCTTAAGGTGGACTGTTTACGCATCTGTAGTTCCATCGTCATTTTCTTCATCTTCTGAATTGCTTGCTGCAATCATCCTGACTCCGAATCATCTTCTCTTTCTTAAATGGGTTCTTCTTCATCTGTATCACTTTCATCAAAGACTATGTCCTCCTCCTCATCACTTTCACAAAAAAACATGCTGAATATTTTGCTTTTCACCTCCATTTCTAAAAAAAAAGGAAATAAATTATGTATCATGAACAGTCGGACATAAGTGACAAATACAGTTTCTCTATTCGAATCCTAAAAGCTATTAAACACGAAATTTACATTAATTCATTATGTTTAAGTTTAAAACAATAAAAATAGTTTAAAACAATAAAAATATTTTAATACAACAAAAAAACTCAGATATAGCAAAAACACACATGAACGGTATTTTTAAAATTCAAAAAGCAGATTTGCGGAGTCCTGTTAATGCCTCGAAATCCGAACAATGACTGAAAGTAGGCCTATTTGAGAGGGAAGAATATCGAAGGAAAAGAACTCGTTGTGCTGTCTAGTAAGATAAAAAACGAAATTGATATCTAGTGTATCTCCTGCATACGATTCTAGCGCCCGCTAGAATCTTCATCGTAATAATTCAGGCCATCTATCATTTGAAATTCTTTGGATGAGAAGCAGCATTTTGCCTGTTAAGAATACACATTTTACAGTTCTACAAAGAAATATTTTTATTAAGTGAAAAAACTTTAACTATTTAGGAGTGTTCTTAACTGGTGATAAAAAAAATACATTCTCAACTATTAAAAGGTAATAAAATTATATCAAAAGTTACTCCTTTTAAAATTCATATCTATTAAGAATAAACCATTTAGGAAAAGTGAATGTATTTCATAACTCTGAAAAAATTGTCCTTCGTAATTAAGCTCCATAGGCATCTCAAAGCATAATTTAACAGTCAATAAATTTTTAAATCCAATGGAAGAGACGTTACAAAAAGGGCACACACAGTTTATTAAGTAGTTTCCTAGAATAAGTGAGATCGCTCTCTGTCAAATCTTCTTAACTCGGATTAAATATATCTTAAAATTATACAGTAAAGTCTTAGGATTCCAACTCAATCGCGTCGATTCAGAAACCATATCTTGAATGCATCAGATTTTCCTCTAGTTACTCCTACCACACACACAGGTCTCACTTTTAATTAATTCAACTACAAAAGGATAATTGCAATAATTCACTCAAATTTACTTACAAACATCTACTTGTTTGAAAAGGGGCTGGAATTTAATGCATTTCAAATTACTAAAAATTCCATAAGTTTAGTAAAGAGAAAACCGGAAATAGCGCAACTTCACTTTGAAAAACAAACTTGAATTCCTTGAGCTCCATTTTTTTGCATGAAATACTATTTCTATTGTTAAGATCATATAATATCGTGATTTATTGGTCAGTAAGTTAGCCTAGAGACTTTAGAGACTTTTTTCCTGATAAGTGATATATCGGTAATTTGAAGTTAACACATGAAATGAAAGTCTTTTCATTTTAATAACAGATTCTCGTAAGTAAAACACCATTTAGATCTAAACTGAATTGATTTAAAAAAAACAAGAGATATAAAAACGATGATGAAAGAGAAAAAAATATGAAGAAATAAAACAAAATAATTATCTTAAGTCGCTTATTTTAAATGGGACGAATCAACAATAAATATTTAAGCCAGTTATCTCTAATTATAACCCCACCATAACTTATTTGCTTTTATAAAACGAATCAGCCTATTACACTGAATTCAAAATTTTAACTTTTAACCTTTTTTATTACCTTATGTGTATCTTTAAAATCATGTTATTTTAAATAATTTAAAGAAATGCTTGGCGCAGCATAACCTGCTTTGGCTCTTGCGTCATAAAACCTCACAGCCACTCACTCTAATCATATCAATGCGTCTAATTCGTCAATTCTCATTGTCTGTACATCATTCCCGAATCATTGCAGTTAGTTGATTGGGCAGATTAGGAAGTTATAAGTATATTTCATAACACAAAAGGAGATTCAAATTTAAACTGCTAAAGCTGGGCTTTAGAAACGTTTGTCAGAAAAACTATTATAAGAAATGAAAAAATTGGTAGGGTTTTGCTTCGGAAAATACTATTGATGAAACGGGGGGGGGGACTCTAACATGTAATGGTATAACTTATCGAATTACAAATATTCAAGTCTTACCTTTGGCTGAGTGTGCAAGTTTGAAAAGGGAGATTCCCGCTAAGGTATCGTTTTCGACACTTGACAGTGACTTAAAATGACAAGGTTTAACGCCAAAAGTCCTCGTGTTACTTCTAAGTGAGTAGTTAATCAACAATCGATCAAACAATCAATGTATTTTGAGCAGGAAAAGCGATGATTTTATCTCGTTCCTGCGGGGGGTTTCTACCCCATGGCGGGGAATGGAAGTAAGTTGACCTTGAACGACAGGGATGATTGTAATATTTGTCCAGAAAAAAACTTGTCCAGATATTTTTGAAGTACTCTCATCAAATAGACTAAAAGGTATTCATCATTAAATAAATCATGTTACCTGGGAGAGTGCATTTTATTTACTTGGCAAATTGTAATTATTAAAATGGGTTTTAATCACATAACATTTTTAATTTTGAATGATTAAATTTTTGATTCAATCGCCTTAAAATAATAAAAAAAACCCTCAATCATCTAAAGTTCCCAGGTTTTGGAAAATAAATAGCATCAATTTGTTTCAAAACGCAATCTTCATCATAAAGTGGAACACACAATACTTCAGGCAGTGCAGGTGGAATTTCACTAAAGAAGCCAAGAGAAGGGTGCTACCGCAAAAGGTATATTAAAAAAAATCATCTAGAGAAAAAGCGGGTCGCTTTATTATTCCTGAAAAAATCACTTCGGGGTGTAATAAAATTTTTGTAACGAAATTGATATTGTTTATTGATCAATTCTTTTTTATTTAGCGGTTTGATGAACTAGTTGAACGTTAGACAAACGAAATGAATGTTATCAAGGACAAGAAAATCCTATTGATACTTGAAAAATGAGTAATTTGCTGTAACACCTATTCAATAGCAATTCATAATAATTTCTGAAACATTTTGAAAAGGTTGTAGCCGTGATCAAATGTGGATAGCACAAAATAATAGGATATATTTATGATTTACTGACATACGATTTCTCATTATTTAAAAACCTGATATCGCGCAATACTATCAGCAGAAGTGTTTTAAAATATGAGATTTGTAAGTTACTGGATAAATTGAAAATGTAGCATTGCAAAATCGCTTCGACGTCGAGTGATGACCAGGAACTAATTAAAATGAATTATTCTACTTCTAATATGAATAATAAAATAAAATTATTGAATGGAGTAACTTTTAGAAACGTGCCATTATTCAGCTGATGAATATTAGACTAAAATTGTTCTACTTTTCTTTCTTCTCCTGCATTTACACCCTAAAGCATTACTTTAGATAATTTTTTTTACCTCGACTCCATTACCTGAATATCACTCTTGAAAGTTTGCTACTACTAGTCAAGTTGTAACGAATCAAATTTCCAGTTCCTTTGAAATATTCATTGGCATATGTTTTTCCTAAACAATTTTAGTCAGTTTTGTCAGTTGCAGTGTAATTCTCAGTTGGATTCTTTCTTTCAGATCCTTAATGCAGCAGAGGACCCTCATCCTGTCCTTTGGTAAGTATCAGAATTTTTATATATACACTACTGACCATTAAAATTGCAATACCAGGAAAAAATAACGTGTTTAACGTCAAAATCACATGAAAAGAAAACAAAGTTTGGATTTGCAAATGATAAGTATTTCAACATATTTAGGCGACGCAGAAAGAAAAAACGATATCTGATGCACAGCATAAGAAAAAAATTGCACAGAGGATTTCTTATTCGGAATACTCTTTATAAGATCAGAGTTAGTTCCCAATATCGTGTTATACCTCTAAAAAGAAGAGGAAATGCTTACCAGCAAATGTCAGGATTCCATACAGGCAGCATCGTTGCTTATCGAGAGTGTGGATTATCGTTCCGTGATATCGTCGTCCACCAAGGTCGTACGAATATGGAATCAAGGGGTTGCTGAGGTCATACTCAACGGCATGCTGGATTTCCACGCCGTTTTATGATTAATGGCCTAGAGGACAAACATATTGTGAGGTTGGCTCTACGAACGAAACCATAAAAACAAATGACGAACTATTAATTAAGAATTGGGCATGTTTGCAGCACCCCATTATCCGCTCGTACTATGTGACGATGTTTGCAGCAGGGTGGACTATCAGCACGGTGACCATTATTTCGGCTTCGGTTCAGAACTCAGCATTGAGAGAGACGACGACTCTGGTGTGCTAAACGACACAGATGGATACAGGAATGGCACAATGTCGTCTTTGCAGACGAGTCCCGGTTCTGAGTGCAATATTCTGATAGCCGTATACGTATCAAGTGGCTCCGAGGAGACCGCTCGTCGCTTGCTTGCATTCGATATCAGCATAGGGGTATTATACCTGATGTAATGGTTTGGACAGCCGTTGGGTATATGACACACATTTCTAGTTCGGATCGACAATAATTTGAACACAGATTGATACTTTTCTGTTATCTTACGTCTAGTGGTTGTGCCCTATCTTCGAGGCCTACCAAACGCCTTCTTCCAACAAGATAATGCAAGACCACTTGTTACACGTAGTGATCTGAACTTTTTGAATTTACAGAGTATGAGACTGCTGCCCTAACATGCACGGTCTCCAGATGTGTCACCTATTAAAAACATCTGGTAATGTGTTGCTGAGAGACAACCTCTCCACCCCTCTTCAGCAATATGGTCGAGGAAGTTCAGCATAGATTTAAGGCAGCAAGGAATGAGTTGCCCGTTTCTGTCATCCAACCATAATTAGACTCCATGCCTAACCGGTAAGAGCTATTTTAGCTACCAGAGAAGGCAGCAATATCCAAGCAACTAATTTCACACCCTTGTAATTATCAAACTACATGCAAATATCATTTTGTCTACCTACCATACTTTTCACATACAACGATAAATATATTTTTTTGTATTTGCTTTCCTTCATACTGTTGCAAATTTTAACTGCCAGCAGTATATATATATAAATTAATATATATAAAAATTAAGAGAATTTCCACATTTTATCAAATTTCATGAAAAAAAATTGAACGAAATGTAAAAAATACTGCTTCGAAAATTAGATGCAAATCTTGTACATCGAATACGCAAGCGTATAGCAGTGTGTGTGTGGAACTAGTTGAAAAACATGTCTTAAAAGCGGGCATGCTAAAATTCACATTTTGTTCGCTAGCACTTTTCATCGAATTTCTTGGTGTTTTTTTGAATCAATCGCTTAAATTAAAATTCAAACAGCAAAACTGAATAACAGCTAAAGTTTAAATGATGAAATGAGTTGGTGACTTGTGGGTAGGATAAAAGCTGGCGAGTCCTAAATCTCGATTTGCAGAAAATTCGCATCGTCGTGTCAAACTTATGGAAACAGTTTCAGGATTCCGGATCCATCGAGAGAAAACCTGTTCAAGATCTTTCAAGAGTCCAGAAGAGATGGCTGGAGAAGATCACCATTTGTCCATTTTGTTGAGGCGTAACAGAAATGCTATAGCTTCTGAGATCTTTCATGAGTTCAATGCGGCCACAGGAACCCGAATTTCTGGGGAGACTGTTTCCAGAAGACTTCATAATAGATGGCTGTTTGCTAGAAGACCTGTTGTTTGAGCCTACATTCACTTCTGCGAACAGGTGAGTTAAAATGGTGCAGATATCATAAAGATAGGAGCATGGATCAATGGGCGATCGTTATCTTCGCTGATGAGTCCCTTTTCAGCCTAAACCACTATTTTCGCCTTACTTTCATATGGAGACAACCAGGGACCCTTTACCTGCCCTCCAAAGTTTTCGAAAAATCGAGCATTACGGCAACTCAGACTTGATGGTCTAGGCAGGTATCTTGTTGGACGGCCGCACACTTCTCCATGTCTTTGAAAGAAGCTCTGTGACTGCTGAGAGGTATAGAGATGAGGTCTTGAAGCCCTATTTTTTCCTTTTAAGGGGTACAGTTCGTTTTGATTTTTTTTAGTGGATGACAACGCAGGGCCCCATAGAGCTCATTTGGACAACGAATTTTTGGAAAATGAGGATATAAGCCGGAAGGATTGGTCAGCCAAATCTCCACAAGACAATTCTATGGAACATGCCTAGGACGCTCAGGGGAGGGAAATTACAAATCGCAAGCCCCTCCAAGAACCATTTTAGACTTGAAAATCGGTTTCCTGAACGATTGTTGCCAATGACCACATGAACTCATAAACTCCCTTATTTCCAACATAAAAACACTGTGTAATTCCTGTATATCTGTAAGAAGGTACCCTACCCCCATTAACCCAATTTTTGTTCTATTCTGCAACTGCGGTTTCATATCTTGTGATTCGATGAGTGTTACGCACGATCATGCGTGTGTATTATAACTGTTGAATGGTTATTTATGTTATATTATATCAAATCTATAAACAACCCAAATTTTAATAAAATCTGTCCAGTAATTCTAGAGATAATTTCACAAATCGGAAAATTCTCTTAATTTTGAACACTAGTTTACTAATACATACATTGATCATGCAATTGCTTTGATTTATTATACGGTTTCTAGAGTTACACGTAATTTATCTCTTTATCCTAGATATTTAAATTTCACTCAAACTAAGAATAGTAAATAAAAAATAGAATGTTTAGATATACAGTTGAAAATTATAGTTAGTAAAAATATAAGTAATCTTTAAGACAAGGAACAGCGTTTAATTTTATATTAATTAGATACCTTGCTGGAATAATGGTTTACATATTTCTACCAGGGATTATACTTAAATATATTAATAGAGATAATTATTTATTAAATTGCACCGTATTAAAAATAATTTTATGAAGTTTTTACAAGCTATATAAATGCAAATTACTCTCCTAATTTTGTTAGTAAAAATTACATATGATTAACATCAATTAAAAATAAAAAATATTCTTCGTTACATGTATACATACATGTATATGATTTTGAACATATTTTGTTATAACAGTTTTTGTACTATTCCTCTATATATTTACTTTATAATTACTAATTACACCTATTAATTAGTTTACATGTAATAATTATATAATATAATTTACTTGAAAATTTCTATTGAAATTTTAATGACTTTGTCACTAGAAGGTGACTTGATTTTAGTTCTTTTAAATATTTTATTTAAAGATTTTTTGAATCTCAAAATTTTTTTGCTATGTATACTCATCACTTTAAAACTATTTAAAAATTATTTTTAATTGGTCTTCTGGGTATGAAGGTTATTATTTTAAAAATTATTTTTTTAAATTTGTAAGATAAGTAAATAAATTTTGTTTTGTATAGTAAGTCCATCAATCATATTTCTTAATTGATGAAAACATCATTGTAATAATTATACCACACCATATAGAAAAAAATGATTAAGTACGTCATTTATGTTCGTATGTGTGTTAATAGTTTCTTTTATTAAAATTTAATCATTTGCATTAAAAAAATATAAGTTTATTAATGGCTATGTTTTTTTGCTTTCTAATGATTTTGTTTCTTTGTTTACGTTCTTTTTTTGGTTGAACTTTTGCATTGATTTTGGATTACAGTTGACTTTGATTTTACACCAGTTTCTTATCAATGCAATTTTCTAACGTTTTCACGATTTGGATCCGTAATACTACTACAGTTAAGGATCCATGTCTGAAGTCAGAAACAGCTTTGAATTATTTTATTTGTATTTTTAATTTAATTTTCTAATGCTTTCTTAATTTCCTAATACTAATGAGATATGCTTTATTGTTCTGGGTAGGTATGAATGTCTTGTAATTTAATGTATTTTCTTAAATTTATATATATTTACTTTAGATTAACTTTTATTATTTTTAATATGTATTCTTCAATGCCAGCAAATGATGTATTTTAAGTGTTGTATTTAAATTTCCTTATATTATAAATTCGTACATTTAAATTATAGATAATTATCATACACCGAAAATTAACTTTAAGAATTTGCATTTTTGATTTAATTTTAGTACATGTTTTAGTATTTTGTAATACTTGTGCTAAGTAATAGTTTTAATTTTTTAAATTTATGTATTGTTTATACACTCACACACATATATACAATATATTTGTATATATATATATATTACATATATATACATAGAGTTAGTTGAATAGCAAGATATAGAAGAGCATATATATATATATATATATATATATATATATATATTACATATAATTTGGGGAAGTTTTGAGGAAATTACTGAATTAAAGAAATATTTTTTATTAATTTTAAATGTTTAATTCAAAAGGTACGGAATACGTCGGATGATACAAGCAATAAGTTAACATTAAGAATAAAAATAGGTTAAACAGTACCTTTTTGCCCATTACTTTCAGTTAAAAATTCTATTGATTATATCCCGCTCAGTATTGTCACTCCCTAAATTTTTCAGCATGTGGTGGATTTACTCTCTTCACTTCGATTCTCTCTATAACCTACGCTACATGGTGGGAGCTATGCTAAGTTAGGCAGCTTATGTTGCCATTCATTCAAGTGAAATAATAACTATACGGTAATCCTGGCATTCTAAATGTCAGTGACTGATTTGGGGTTACTTAAGTAGACAGTAAATCTTAAAATATAGATTTTACATAAAACAATCGGCGTAGCATAATAAAAGCAGCTAGGTTTAATAAATGTATCATTTAAACAGTCTTGAAATTCAATTTTAACAATTTTCTAATCCTCAAAAGGAAGTTGTCTGGAATATTGGGCTACGATTATTTCATCTTCATTAAGATTGTCATATACATTTCAGTGTATTTAACCTTTTTGAGGTTAGTAGAAAGTAACAATATTTTAAACTTCTTTATGAGTTTCAAAGTTCAAAATTGAGAAAGATCAAATGGGAAGGTGTCATCTTCAGGAATATCAACAAAAGTAACAAAATCTAAATCATAAATACTATTGCATAAATGAATTCCGTCTTTATCAAATGTAAATGAAATTTGGTGTTAAAGGTCGATTCCAAAAATCGCATCAAGAGGATTTATGTTATATTTTAAAGCACGGATTTCAACAGGTAAAATATTATTTTGAAATTAAATGGAAAATCCTAAAAATAACCAATGTTTTTTTATTGCGTCTCGACCAATACCTAAAAACGTCATTTGGGACGCATTTAATTGTGGAAATTCTAGTTTGCGATGAGTTTTCTCATTTATTAGGATGGCTTTTAGTATCACAAAGTGCTCTTAATTGTATTCGTGCGAGTTGAACGTAAATATGCATTGGACTTTAGGGAAAGTTTGAATGGAAAGCTTGTTTCCAATTCTATAAATTGTGGAATATTGAAAAGGGGAGTTTGTCGTAGAATTACGAGAATATCTGGGAAATTGGCGTAAGAACATCTAAAGTTTTTAACCCATAACATGTTTTTGCATTGTGACTTATTCTCGCATTGGAAGCTTTTATGGTCTCTTAAACCTCATGAATAACATACTGGTTGTGTGTTTGGGATACGTTTAATATCAAATTACAATTATTGGAAGAATCACCATATTTGTTCTGGTTATTTTCCCTCAATTGTTAGAAAATGTTAAAAAAAGGTTTTCGTAAACCTTCAGATTTTCTTTAATTTCAGGGAGAGAATTACAACGGTACAAAATAATTTTATTATTTAATGAATCAGATATTCCTTTTATAAAATACTCAGTCAGGAAGGAATAATCAAACGTTCAATTGTAGACTAAGTCTTTTATTACTAGAAAATATTCATGTAAGGTTTCAAATGGTTTCATACTACGAAATATATAATTTGAGATAATTTAACATTAATTTTATCTAAAAACTAGTCCAACAAATGGTGCTATCACTGTTCCCAATTAATTATTCAATAAAATGATCGTATTAGAGTAGGAACAGGATATGTAAGACATCTTCTAATGAAAATTACTCTATGAGCAGAATTATGTTTCTGATATGAATTAGCAATATCTTGAATATCTATAATAAAATTTCTACGCTGGAATTTTCACGAGACAACGAAGGTCTTATTAAATCAACACTATCCTTCAATCCGAAAAGGAGGGGGAAAATATTTTATGCTTGTTGTATATCAGCAGAAGCTAATAGATTTTTTGAAGATCCATGAAGAGAGTTTTGTGACGATACATGCGAACTTAAAATTACTTCCACTTATTTATTGGTGGCGGTTGGGAGTCGAGTAATCATTATTATTTGAAAGCTATTCGCCTACAATGGAGTTTCGAGATGATGGGAATCATCGGGATCAATAAGATAATTCTCCTTTTAGATGGGATATCATTAGCACGTAGTACTGGCATAGTAGAAAGTAGTAGAAAGCTTAAATGTAGTAAATTGTATACAGAAATTACATCTTTAAGCGAAAACTCTACCCTTATTTTTTGTTTAATTTTTTCTAACTGAAATGTTTTATAGAATTCTGAAAATATTTCTAATCCATCCAATTTTTGTATGTCTTCATCTATATCAAATGTTAGACGATGTAAAAGTTTTGTTTGGTTCATGCTACCTGTTTTATTGATTTTGAAATGTTTGGGAAATTATGAGAGTAGCCATTGTTCTATAATTCAAAATTGTTTCATGCAAATATTCAAAAATTAAGGGTACCAGGACTTGCGAGATAAAATACGGAATTTAAATCTCTTTCAATTTTTTGTCACTTAAATTTTAAAAATTATTCTTAAAGCTTAGGATTCTTTTGTTTGTCTAATAAAAATATTTGAATCATTTTACTGAAATATAAAATAATATTGTAATATAAAGGTTTTTCTTTATCTTTAATTTGAATATGGATATGAATTTTCAGATAAATTTGCATTTAGGTACAATTTTTAAAAATAATATTTCAAAAATATGCAAAGTATTTTACTTCTCATATAGAAAACAGCTCAAAAATAATGAACTAAGTATTCAATAATATTAATATATATTTTCTTTGAAGATAATTATATAACTATATAATAATGCCAACTTTATTTTTTTGCTCTTTATTTAATGTAAAAATACATCTTAAAACTTAAGTAATAATTAGAAAAAATATTTCAGTAATACTATATGCATAAGTACCCTTTAAAAAAGCATAAGAAATTTGGAACCTTATGACATAATAGTTAGTTATCTTTAAAATGTTACCTAAATAGCAAACATATCTAAAAAAAATGTTCCTATTCAACTGACATTGAAAAAAATTGACAAAAAATTATTTTTATTTTACTATAGAATGATTGAAATATTATTATTAAATGCAAAAAAAATTTATACTCAACTAATAATTTCAAATGATATATGTCACAGAAACAAAAAAAATCTTAGATGTGGTATTCCACAAGCCCCCTGATGTCCTGGTACCCTTAATAATAATAAAGGTAAGTCTTAAATACGCAAAAATTGAAATGATCTAAATATGTATTCAAATTTATAAGTCACAAATTCCAAAATATACGTTCAAGAACAGAAAGCAAATTTATTCTTTAAAAATATAATATTGCAAATTTCTTCATATAACTTGAAATAAAAGTTAAAACTATCAATTTAAGAATTATTTTCAAAATATATATGGATCAATGTAAGTGTTCTTCAAAATATTATATAAAATTTTCTTCAAATAACTTCAAATTAAAGCCTAAAACCACTATCGACCATAGAAAGAATTTAAAAATATATATACATGCAAATAAGAGTTCTTTAAAGTATAATTTCGGAAAAACTTCAAATAACTTCAAATAAAAGTATGAATTTCTTTTTTATCACAAAGAATTAATTTCAAAATATATATGCATCAAAGTAAATTTCTTCAAGATAGTTAGCTGTTCAAGAAAACTAAGAGCTAAGAATCAAGAAATCCAGCAATCTCTGTGGCTCACTTGGGACAGCTTTGCATAGCATTTCTATCCATCTGGAGTTCAAACTCCTGTTAAGGTATTTTCACTAAACACTGGAATTTTAATTTGAAATAATATTTATTGTTTGGCTAACATCTGTATGTCTCTAGTTTTCTTTAATATTCAAATTCGATGTTTCTCGAATATTCTATGAGTGTATAAAGACAGTCCCATCATTTGTGAGAAATTTCTCACTTCTGTGATGTATTGATTATTGTATTAATTGTAATAAATACAATTAATACAGCAACGTTTTAGTTCTTTGCATCTTCGTGACGTACTTTGAGGAGGCTCTGGATAGAAATCCTACAAACGTGGATAATAGTGATACTCTCTTAGAAGAAGCCTTTGCTTAAGAGGACTATCTACCAAATTTGGACTTTATTCTCCTGAATGCGGGAAGAGAACGAATATGCCAGATGAAACGAAGTCAACTTTAGTGATTCCTATGTACATACAACTAAGGAATCCATCCTTAGTTGCAGAGCAGAGACTAGAGAAGATAATCTGAAATGGCATAAAGAGCGCGATTGAGTGGCGGAATTCAATAAATTGGGAGACATTATGTGCGTAGATAACGTTTATTTCTTCCTTGACGATACCACTCGGCAGTGGTACATTAACAACTAAGATATTCTAAGTTCCTGGGAAGCGATTAAAAATGTCTTGTTTCAACTTTTCTTCTGTTATCATAAATATATCAGAAAGAGGGAGGAACAACTGAAGTACAGAGGTAAACGCTCTGGGGAGAATACACAGTCCTATGTACAGATTGTTTTATGACTTTGCAAGAAATTAATCCTTCGATATAGGACGACGAAAAAGTCTGAAACCAAATGAAAAGTATTGCCAGAGTCATTTATAAGACCCTGTTGAGGAAAGAAATTTCCACTACAGCAGATTTCATAAAATGGTGTAACTGCATCGAGGATATGAAGTAGATGAGGATAGGACTGCAAAAGTTTGATAGGCTTCCACTCATCTGTTAGTTATGGAGGAAGAGCCGGATTTGGAGAGCCTCATTCGCAGAATCTTAACCCTTTCGAGACGAACGTACCATATACGCATCACTCGTGATCGTCGTTCAAGGCCGATCGTACCAAATATGCAACACTTCAGAAGGAACTCGGGGACCCATCGATGAATTTACACATTTTAAGGTGGAACGTTTCTTAAACATCTGTAAATGGCATCCTGTGTTCAATACTTTTGAACTGAATTGTAGTTTTAAGATTGTAACATTCAGTTTGATCACAGCCTGCCTTAATTAAGTTTTTCGCTCTCCAGCTGTTGTAGGGGAAGAGGGAAAGTGTAATGTAATCAAATTGAGGTCTCTTTTTTCAATTTCCACGTAATGTACATTCGTGTTTCTGGTTTTTTTTCCCTCCAAGTATCCTTTTTACTGCTTTTTGCTCTGTATATATTTTTTTATTTCTTTCCTTTTCAAATTTTACCAACAGTACTGTTTGATTTTGCTTAGCTTTTGGATGTGTTTCTTTTCCTTCCCTTTTTATTTTGGAAAACCTTGACGTTTATAATTGCGAAAAAACGTTGTTTATCAGAAGAATATTCTCACATGGTGTGAGTGTGATTAATTCGCTAAAAGGTTTGAAAGGAATATTTCTAGTTATTTCGATGAAGACATTTTGTTAGAGACTGTCTAAACAGAACTTCATTTTTCTCTGCGCTTCGAGAATTATTACACAGTCTTCACTTAAGGTTTTGTTACTTCTTGTGAATCTTCCGTGTATATATATTTTTTAATTTTAAGTTTATTGATGTATTTTTTCATTAGACTTCGGAATAATTTTGATAGCGCTTCTAAAAATTGTATCTTAAAGTTATCACTTTATATACATTTTTTTGTAAATTAGATGTCTCAGGTTAGGCATGATATTATAGACTTCAAAAGAGAATAACCAATCATGAAATAGAAATAAGTAATTTTAATTTACACAATTTGGATAAAATAAGGCTCTCTATTAATTAAAACATTGTCTAATACTAAAAATGATTATGTCGCTAGAATTAGTATATTAATTTCCATAAAACTATTTCTCCTTATGGTTTTACTGTTATGCAATGCAGTAGAAATAGCCGTGATCAAATTGTTAAACAGAAAGATCATGAAGAATATTTTTACAAGAATTATAGAACTTTTTATCTGTGGATGGTTATAACAATGTTAAAAACAATACAAAAGTTAAAGGACAGAGAAGTAAAAGAAAATGTCTTGATGCTGATAACATTTTGAAAAAGGCTGGCAAATTAAGCAGTAATTTTGAAAATAACGGCAAACTTAATTACTTATTTATGGTGTAAAGAAACAAAACCAGGATTATTGAAGATTTTGCATTTAGAGGGAAAAAAAGCAAAATACCAATTCCTGCAATATTATAAAAAATATTTGCAATTACTTACTGGAGATGTATAATACATCAGAAACAATAATAATAAACATCATAAAACTATATTCTGTATACTTAGTTACATGAATAAATATCTTAATAATAATAACATTAATTTTATTTTTAATAAATAGATCATATTTGTTCCTATTGAAAAGATAAAAATTAAAAAAAAAAAAAAAAGATTTTGAATGAAACAAAAATATTATGTATAATTCATGACTTCTTTTTCATAATAATAATATTAAATTTATGCAGAATAATATTAAATGTGTTTGCAAAAGTAAAATGATTTCTTATTGAAGAATACCAATATATAATTAGAGGGAATTTAAGCATTCTCAAAGATATAGGCTTAAGAGATGCTATGCATAAAAGTAAAGAGTTTCGGCTAATTATGCGAAACAATGTAACGGAATTATTAAGAAAAAGAATCATTCTAGATATAAATGATTTAGTATAAATGTACTTTCAAATGATTATTTTAAGATATATGGAATAAATAATTCATTTTTTAATGTGAAAAAGTGAATAGTTCAATTAGTTTAGCAATTAAATTAAATTAAATTAAATAAAAATAATAATAATAAATATGAGCAATTAAAAGATACACCAATAGGAGGACCAAACAGTAATTATAAAGACAAAAAAATATTGATCACAACAAACTTAGCTACAACAATAACCATGAAGTTAAAAATAAATGATGTTTTATACGTCGTATTTAAATTTAAATCAAACTAATAAAAATAAACTTGAAACTGATTATTTAAAAATTAAATGGGAAAATATAAATTATTAAAACTACAATTAATTTTTAATAAATAAATTTTTTCTTTTTCATGTTTATTTTTCTATTTTTGAAATACCAATATTCATATTTCTATACTCAGAAATATCAAATTTTATTAATCATACGTAATAAATTTTGGTTTCGAAAAATTTAGAAACTATAGCTTTTTGTAAAAATTTTTAAAATAATTGAATTAAAGTTACAATATACATTTCTTTAAAAACACATTTAAAGTTGGAAAATTATTAAATAGTATAAATATTACTGTCTTTGTTAAAAAAAAACCCTTCAAGAATACGTTGATACTATATATTACTTCTGGAAAAAAGAGAATAATTTTGCATTTTTTCGAATAAAATATGTTTTAATTCAAGTTGCACCCAATAGATGACGATTAGGGTAATATGCTTAAAAATTGTTTATCTAAGTCTTTTGATGTATAATAAATTCATTATTTTAAATAGAAATAAACCTTGAAAAGATTTTAAAAAATAATATTTTCAAACTTAGGCTTTTCGTAGAAGAATTTTTCACAATTTAAGTAAGAAATCACAGAATTTGGAATTGTCGCCATTTTGACGCAGGTCAAAATCGGCGAAAAAAGTTATTGATACTGATACTATTAATTTCATTTTAGTATGCAGATTTTGATGTTGGTAACCAAATATTGGTAATCAGTGCTCTTGAACTTTTGATTTCTGATACTTGTTTGTTGGGTGAAATGGTTAGAATCTATAAGAATAACGTTAAGCCATCATTTATGTTAAATGCCAGAAACTGCATTTTAAATTACTTTACTCTCGTTTTCTGAACCTTTATCTTCTCAAAAATTATTGATTTTTGTAAAAAAAAAAAACCTGAAACTTTCCCACAATAGCTTATTTTCATGATTAATCAGCTTATACATGAATTTATATTTCTTATGAAACATATGTATTTTTATAATACATTTTATTAATTTATCATTTTTTTATATTTCACACTCAAATTCCAATACATTAACAGACTTATATATACGCATACCGGGTCGTTATAATTAAGGTTACATAATTCAGAGGCCTGTAGAACCTGGTCTGTTACTCGGATTTTGATGAAACTTGGAATATATGCTATATGAACAATGTGGGAAAGATTTCTGCAACAAAAAAAAATTAGTACAAATTTTGACCACCTGGTGGGTTTTATCGATTTTCCTTATGCAAATCTGTAAAACCTTATAAACTTGCAGACATGGCCAGATAATCATTCAGCATGCATTTTTCGTCGTTAATCATGCCCTTGCAAAAAAAAAAAAAAAAGATCGAGCTTTACTGGTAAAACTGTTTTATCAGAAAGCCACCAACCACTTTGGTTGAATACCGTCACTTAAAGCATCTAAAAAAGGACCCATAACGAGGATTGGTTTGAGGAAGATGATCTTGAAATTGGCAGAGACTGGAGATTTGGGTGTGCAGTCCGGAAGGGGACAGAAACTTGTTGGGACTGAAACTGTCAAAGAAGTCGCTACTGCTGTGGTTGAAAGAGTCTCCAGTTCCCTCTATTCTTCAGCAAGTGGCCGATCTTCCTCACGCGGGTTGGAGATTCCGTGGTCGACAGTACAAAAAAAATTCATTTCAAAATAGTATCCGTATAAGATCCACGTGATGCCAACGCTGAAACTTCAAGATCACAAAACACGCTTTGAATTTGCTTGCCAATTTTTGGCGAGAATAAAAGTTGATGGCGAGTGGCATTGGAAAATTCTATGGTCAGATCAGACTTCTCGTTCACCCGACTTAAATCCTTGTGATTTCTGGTAGTGGGGATTTCTAAAAGACCATGATTATATAGGATAATCAGGATTTTATCTGAGTTGAAAGCCCACATTATAAGCCATGTGTTTGAAATCCCTCATGAGTTGCTTCGCGCTACCATTGAAAACGTTATAATGCGTTTCCAACATGTTATTGCTGTTAATGGAATACATATTGCGTATTTTCTGTAATTGAATAAATTTTAACGATTCTAACATATTTTTTGTCCTTCTTTGGGTATCACATTTCCTCCGAGTGGTCAAAATTTGAGCTATTTTTATTGCAGAAACATTTCCCCCGTGGTCCATAGAGCATATATTCCAAGTTTTTTTTTTTATCAAAATCCGATAAGCAGAATGGGTTCCGCTGGACTCTGAATAGTTTAACTTTAATTTTAACCACTCGGTATATATTATCCATTTACGAGTACCAAACATATTACTTTCTCTAATAACACTTGGAGAGGTATAACATTACACTTTGTGTTTGATTTACTAACATCATTAAATTCGGTTTTATATTTTGGATAAAATTTATACTAAATTTATGCCTTTCCCCACCAGCTTTTACGGTGATTGGTATTCTGGCTGTGGTGTTCATTTACCAAATAGTTATAACACCGAAAGCGTGCAGTTTGAAAAAGTGGACTCGGAGAAATGAAACGTAAGTATTATAAAATATCGATTATTCCCTTCGCGGTATTAATTGTCGTTTGGTCGAAAATGCATTCAGTCTTAAATGTTGGGAATTCACTTCATTATAAGCTTTTTGCAGAGTCATAAGCAAACGATACGTTTATTCTTGTTAAATCATTGCGTACATAATAATACTTCCTGTATCAGGAAAGAAATAAAAACAACAATCACTGAGAAGAGTAAACATCCAAACAGAGCTGATAATTCTACTATGATATATACACATATGACACATCTATCGGGTCAGTGGGAATTCCAGTTTGTAAAGGATAGATCTTAATCTCAGAGCCCAATTCCCTTTTGAATAAAAGTTTTGCTAAAAACAGCTGTCAAGCTATCTTTGCTTGGTACATAATTATAGTGACTTCTACATACTTGAACAGTTGTTCAATAAACCGAATTATTATACCAGTATGATTTGTCTTCATGCTGTTAGCATTGTTTTGACAAAAATAAATCATTCACCAGTATAAACCTTGTTGCTTAGTGCAGTTCGAGTTGCATCCAAACATGCATGGCTATTCTTCTCCTTTTATTAATTTTGCTGTAAAAGGTACATTTAAATTTCAACTCTTTTCAACGAGCAAGTGAGAAATAAACTGCTGTTTGTAGAAAATGCAACACCATGAAGGAATCATCAGAATCAAATGAAATTCGCAGCAAATGTCAATTATAGGATATTATGCAAATTAATAAAGTTTCAGAGCCATCGCGCGTGCGCGGCGCGCGCAGCGCCCTCTGAATTGATGCTAAAAGCGTATAAATAAAGTGCTGTAGCGGGACGTTCAAAAAAGTCTATGATTATTTGTTAGTGGCAAACGTTTAGTGAGACCTGAGTATGCCTCCACGACGGAAGAATAAGAAATTCAAGCAACTTACGGAGTTTGAACGAGGGAGGATAATCGGCCTTCGAGAAGGAGGATTTTCCTATCGCGCAATAGCAGCTCGTATGCAGCGGAACAGTTCCACAGTGATGCGAGTTTGGAAGCAGTGGACCGACGAGCACCGAACAACTCGAAAAACAGGCACTGGACGACAGAAGGTGACGTCAGAGCGCGATGATCGACACCTGCTCCGCATGGCGGTGAATGATCGCACAGCTTCCTCCAGGCAGCTGGCAGCACGTTGGTCTACTGCTACAGGTGTACAATTGTCGGCGTCGTCAATTCGTCGTCGTCTGCTGCGCCGTGGATTGCGTGCAAGGGTGCCTTTGTACAGTATTCCCCTCACGGCGAATCATCGACGGCTGCGTCGGCAGTGGGCTCTTGAGCACAGAGACAGGCGAGCTGATTGGCACCAAGTTGTCTTTTCAGATGAATCACGCTTCAATTTGTGGACCCATGATGGCCGTGTTCGTGTTAGACGTTATGCCGGTCAACGCTGCCTTCCTGAGTGTATTATTGAACGACATAGTGGTCGAACCCCCGGAGTTATGGTCTGGGGTGCGATTTCGTATCATGGACGATCCAATTTGATACGAATTGAGGGTAATCTCAATAGCAACAGGTACGTCCGTGAAGTGCTACAGCCCGAAGTCGTTCCTTTCCTTCAAGGCATCCCTGGAGCTATCTTTCAGCAGGATAATGCACGCCCACATGTTGCGCGGACTGTTCGAGACTTCTGTTCAGCACAACGCATGCAACTTCTTCCTCGGCCTGCTTATTCACCGGATATGTCGCCTATTGAGCACGTGTGGGATATGGTTGGTCGGCGTCTCGCTCGTGATCCGCGTCCTGCAGTTTCCAAAGACGAACTTTGGTTGCGCATACAAGCGATATGGAATTCTCTTCCTCAAGCAGATATTCAACATCTGTTTGACTCCATGCCACGTCGTATAGCAGCACTTATTGCAGCGCATGGTGGCTGCACCAAATACTGATTTCGGACGCTTAATTTGTTTCTTTTGTTTTGAAAATTTCATCATTTATTTGTATCAGTACAAGTCGTTTCTGCATTAAATTTCATTTGATTCTGATGATTCTTTCATGGTGTTGCATTTTCTACAAACAGCAGTATAGTATTTTCATATCGGTAAATAGAGATGGTGACCCTAGACTGGAATATTATGCAGAATTTTAATATTATTTTAACTTAAAATAATTTTTTAAGTTATCTTTTCTTTTTCAGAAGATCTTTAACTACACTCGTCCCATCACAAAAGACTAGAAAGTTGTGTAAGTATTTTGGATCATCTGTAATTTTTATTTTCCCAATACTACATTTCTTAGTGTGATATTTGCTTTAATATTGTGGGTTCGAAATCCGTTTTTAAGATTTTGCTTAACGGGAACGGAATTACCAGTGAAATTTTAACGAACTGTTTATTCTCGCTCGAAAGAAGTAAATGGTTTTATAACTAAGGAAACTTAAGGTTACTTGCATTAAATGTGCACAGTGCTGCTTCTTACCCGACTACACAAAACCGACAGATTGAACTCTGTCTTCTCCGCGAATTATTCCAGTCTAGGCTTCCTGATGCCAAAAAAATCCTCAATATTGGTGTAAACTTACCACAATATGTACAGAAGGACAGATTTAGAATGCAGGATAAATTTTATTCAGATATATCTCGTTTATTTCTTTGTAACAATTAACGCTTTACGACTAGTAACTTTGTAAGAATTAAAGCTCTTACACAATGACCGTTCCTACGCGACGATCTGCTAATAGAGCACAGTGACTTTAGAACACTTTTCCATGGGTTACGGTAACTTGGAGAGGAGAAAAAGAAACACCGTGAAAAGGAACAAAAAGAATTAAGAGGAATTGAATACAACAAAAGAATAATTACTTTTTGTAGATTTTTTTTATGGTGGTTATTTAATTCCTAATCATTTGAAAAGGGTTGACTCTATTGAAACGGGGAAGATTACCCAGCTTTTGATGATTCTGATTTGTTGCTTCTCACTTTTTCCAGTTAAAAAATTATCGCAATGAAACAATTGTATGATGTCGCATTTAAGAAAAAAATAGGTGCTCAAATTTTATTTATGAAAGTTATCAATACTCCTGATATCTCCTTTATATTCCTTCTATGTTGCTTTTAATTTGCTGCAAGCAAGTACACGTTCATCCAATGAAAGTATCTGAAATGAGTCAGGAAGATAACTGTTATGTATTACATTTACGAAATCCGTCATGTAATAGTATAAATCGGTATACAATGATTCTTCTTCGTTTATTTTAGTTCCTAATTTGTAGTTTACATGCGACAGTTAATTAATGTTCATCGAGAAAAAAATTATATTTTATCGATAAGTAATTTTTATTAAGGATTTCATAAACTCCCTAGAAATAAAATGTTTATAATAAAACTTGTACATTCCTACAGAGAAAAGCATTATTCCTGGAGGACTTTAGAGTTCATGGATTCTCAGATCAGATTCAGATAATTTGGACCATGTAAAAAAAACAAAGTTTCTGAATGGTTTTGAAAAAGAAAAGCCATTTGTAAATATTTCTTATAAAATTATTTGTTATACATATGTGAACTACACATTCTTGTGAAGTGCCGAGAAGAATTAATTTCAGACCTAATTTTATTGCACTCGATTGTTCGGCAAGTATGCATTGAAACGTTTCCCACGGCATAAGACTATGCTTCAGATATTTCAGTGCATGCGGAGAAGATATTATTTAAGTCTCAACAAACCTTTCAAATTGATAGTTTCTTATCGGCTCACGAAGATGTAACCAGCCAGCAATCTAGTTATCTGTGTCTTCTTTTTTTCTTATCATTGCATTGGCGGTTGTTTTAGAGTGTGTGTGATTGTAATAAGTACAAACAACTATTTATAATGTTTTGTATTCTCTTAACAGGTGTACATCACGCAATAGTATTATCAACTGAGGCTATAGCTTTAATTGGATTGAGCTACCTCAGTTTCCGAAGGTGTAAGCATTTCATCAAAGAGCTGCTTCAACCGGCTCCACCGTAAGTATGCCATCAAATATTAAAGTCACACGTTTTTGGATGCTTTTAAATTTTTTGGTATACGGTAGAAGAATACCTTCTGAAATTTTAAAATTTTTAAAATTTTGTCTTGAAATGTATATTTTATAAAGCGTTAAGATTAGAAATATACACTTTAAATGTTTTTATTGAGTACAGTTAGCTCTGTCAGCAGGGCATTTTACATAAAAATTAATCAAGCATTTCTCAGCTTTCCCCGCAGCATACTGACAGAAAAAAAAACTATATTGATATTTTCAAAATGAATATACATTAACTATTTTACTTTTTTTTTTTTTTAAAGAAAACTGATTTCATTTAAATGTTAGGTACGTTTGAAATGGTACACTGATGAAATGGTAGTAAATATCATTGCAATTTCCATTTCATAGGAATGTAAAAAATTTTAATCCAAAATTTCAAATATACTTTATTTCTCGTATAAACATTTGAAAAACGTATGAGTACAATTTCATGTGAACAGAAATGTAAAATATTGAGATATGCTTTACTCCGATGAAAAATTTAAAAAAAAAATCACATTTTGATAAAACGTTGAAATGTGATTTTTTTATATTTTTATTATTACATAGAGTATTATTTCTTATCTAAGAAATAATACTCTTGTAAAGTGAAAAGTAACGCCAGGAAGTTCATCTTAAAAATATATAAGCAATTGAGAGACTCATTCTTAAACTGAATAACTGAATAGTCGGATCAGAATTTTATAATTTTAAAACGTAGCATCATTTGTCCAAACGAAACCAAATAAATAAAAGGTAACAAAAATATGTTTTAAAAACCATTGTAATTTTAATTTAATTGAATGAGAACTTATTTGATACAAATATATAATTTTTTCTCTAAGAATTGGGGAAAAACGTAAATATTAATTTCAGCTTACTTCCAGTTTGCTGAAGGACTATTATATTCTCGGAAACAAAATTTCATAATCAAAAGGTGTTAGAAACTTGGTTTCCGAAAAACAGGGGAAAGAAAATTGAAACATATTCATATTAAAATATATTCACTTTAACATAAAATCAAAAGTAAAAACAGATATTATGACTTAAAATGGTATTTTGAAGGTGTCGGAATTTCTGCCATAATTTTAATGTTTACTATGCATTCAAGGTAAAAAAAATAACTCTCCGAGAAGGAATAGCTGGATTTCTGTGAAATTTAGGTGGCAGGTATGTCATAGAAATTATGTAAATGGTTGGTATGACGAAAGAATTATACAAATATTCAGGTCACCAGAGGACGTAAAAGTTAAATGACTGTTGCTACATAAAGTCTCCATTGAGACTGATTTTCATTTGCTCGTCCTTTCTGAAGTAATCCTTGAGAATGTCATAGCCTTTTAGATGAGAAAATGAAATAACTTTTAAGAAGGCAGATATTAGTTATCATTATATTAATTTCAATTAGTTAATATTTGAATATTTTGCCAATATTTGAAGATTATATACATAAAATTTGGCGAAGATAGGTACCGTAGAACATGTTTAACCCCACAATTCAGTCCTCAGTCTGAATGTGCATATTTTGTTTTGTTGGGTATTCAAATTATTCATTGAGTTTCATATTTGATTCAATTTTTATTCATCTCTTTTATGCAGTTCTATAAATGTTTTCTTTTGTGGATTTTGGATTTTAATTGTTCTCTTATATTTATATATTTAAATAATAATTTCATTGTTTTATCTTATACATAACCCCCCCATATATATATATATATATATATATATATATATATATATATATATATATATATATATATATATATATATATATATATATATATATATATATTGCATTTGTTTAATAATTACTGTGAGCATGTAGAAAATTATAAATTTTCTATTTTCTTCTTTCACTTGTTTTCATCATTTCTTGTTGCTTCAGACTTACTTTTTTAAAAACTTTTATTTCTTAGCTCAGATTTAAGTAAAATGACCAATTACTACGTAAAAGTAATCATAGATTCATCAGGATAAATTTATTACATCCATTATCAAAATATATATTTGTTCTTAAGTCTCTTCATGGTTCAAAAATAATCAGCTGATGTATTCTGACAACTCAATGTTTAAAATGTATGCTTTTATCAATTTGTGGGTTCCTTTGATTCATTCAAATAAAATATCAATAGATTATTCTTTTTTAAAATTATTTGGTGTTTCAATCATCCATACTTAATTAAAGTTTATAACCACTGAATTATTATTTATTCTATTTTAATTATAAATCTCTTTCTATTTCAGATCTCAAGATGCATTTGAATTGTAAAAGAGTCATAGATTTACGTGTAAGTTTTTTCCGTAATGAATTAATAAAGATGTATTAAATTAGGTCTCAGTTTTTCTTTTCACCTGCACATGTTTTCAGTTGCTGTCGGGCGTTCTGCTCTTAACATTGAAATAGGCCTGAAGCAATGTGTTGGACATTAAGTTTAGCATAATATGGTGTGGCGGAAAGGATTGTTCAGTTTCAAATTCTATTGAAATTCAAACAAATAAAGAGTAAAAAAAAACCATTTTTATTTCTGAAAATAACATAAATCACCGTTTTGATTTAAAGTGTTTTTAGAATTACATCACTTAATTAGTGGTCGTTAATAGCCAAGGGTTGCAAAGTGTGTAACCCTTTTAATCCTGTCCATAGAATCAACTTGAATTTTTGCTCAATTGCTGCTTTTAGGTGTTCTAAAGTTTCTGGCTAGTGTTCACACACTCGGGACTTGAAGTATCCCCCCCCCCCGATAAACAAACTTTTTGGGTCGAATTTGGTGAACGTATGAGTTTTCTGTTAGCTTTTTTAAGGATACAAGATAACCTACAGAATTCCAAGAGGAAGTCGGGAAGTACACGATATAACACCAGCTGGTTTAAGCCATATATCTTCTAGATTACGACAATTGAGTAACTCGAGGCTTATTAAAGGGAGAGAGTCTCACAATAACGTTGCAATATAACACTCCTATAATACCTTTCTTTTCGTATACACACACACACACAACACACACACACACACACACACATATATATATATATATATATATATATATATATATATATATATATATATATGTATATATATATATATATATGCTGAAAAGTTTTGAAAGAATAATTTAAAATATTTAAGAAGACAAAAATCCAGAAAGAAATGTAAAAATGAAATAATAAAATAAATGAAAATAGGGAACCCAGCAAGTCAAAAAGCAATTTTGGGCTGAGGACCGAATAAGTGGGGTTTAACTAGTTTAATGGTACCAACTTTCCCCCTTTGCGACTTGGTAGGCTGAATTGGGAAATCCAAAGTACAAAAGAGTTCAATGATTAAAAGATGCAAAAAAGTTCAGCGATAAAATCTACAAAATTAAAATCTATAATTCTAAAAGTTATCAAAAAATCAAAATATAAAAATTACTTACAAAAACTCAAAGAAATGAAGATTCAAATATTTGAGTAGTAAGACGGAATATTCTTTAAGCTTCAAGATGGATATCAGATACTCAAAATGAAAAAAATAACACGTCATCACCAAATAAATTGAAAAAAGATTTAAATCATTGTTTGTTTGGTAATAAAGCGTATAAGGATGCAAATTTTTAGGTGGTAATAAGTTGTATGGTAAAGGAGTATAATGGTCCAGAGAGTGAGTAAAAATATGAGCTGTGTAAAAGTAAATAAATAAATAAATTCTTCACGGCTAGACCAATAACAAGCCGACTTTGTGGACCTATTGTTGTGTGGTGGATTTGAAAATGGATCCCGATTCGCAAAGATGTTTAGTATATTTGTGATGTATATGAGTATTTAAGAAATTTATTGGATAATCATGATTTAAACAGTTGCTGAAGAATTTTTTAATGTTATTAAACTTGTCTATTTTATGTATGATTAATTTATTATTACGTAATAAAAGGTTTAATAAAATATTCCTATACATAGATCTGTGTAGATTACTATTCCAAAAAGGAATTTTGACTACACGGAATTCGAATCTTTCTCTTTTATCATAAGTATTACTAATTAGTCTATTATCAACAGTTTGCAAATCAAGTTCAAGAAATTCTACTGAATTAGAATTAAGATTAGTTTTTAATAATTTGAGATAATTAGGGTAAAACGGAACATTTGGTTTAAATTCCTCAGTTTTACCTAAAATAACTAAATCATCTATGTAACGATAAAGAAAGTAAGAATCATTATCAATCTGTTGCAATTCATAAAAATGTAAATAAAAATTGGCCTGACAATTACTAGCTGGACCTCCTAGAAGGAGACCCTGAATTTGTTTATAGAGACTCTGACCGAAAACTATAAAATTCTCTTGTAATACAAGTTTAATAAGAGTATTAAATTTTTCACGTATTATTGTTTGATTAAAATGATATTTATCGTATAAAATTGTAAGAATGATTAAATCTTGAATATCTATTGAGTTAAAAAGGTATTCAAAATCCTACCCATGTATAGAGAATACCTCTCGTTCCTTCATGATCTTAACAATGTCAAAGCTATTATATATATTATATATAAGCTGTACAATGCCATGCGTTGCTGTGGCTCAAATTGGTTAAATGAAAAGAAAAAGCTTGTGCATCCATCCAATTGTGAATCTTATACTTTGCATAATTTTCTTTAATTCATAGTCTGGTTTAATTACAGGGATATTAATTAAAGAAATTTAAACTTAATAATAACTTAAATGCAAAAATACATAAATAGGTTGATGCAGTTCATAAAATATTAATAAACGTAAAGAAATGATAAACAGCCCAAAACTAATAAAAAAATTACATTAATTTAAATTAAGAAAAAACAGTCTTAAACAGTTAAAATATATACATATTTTTTACTGCAAGTCGCGTACCATTATAAAAATTGTCTAATTGATATTTCGCAACATAATTGGCACGCTAAATTTCAACTGCAGCATGTGGGATGGCATTCTTTCAAAACATTTAAAGATTCAATGCAACAATGAAATGCATTGGGAAATCACAAAAATATATAAGAAATAATAATAAACCAAAATAAATGCAAAACACAAAAATATGTAAGAAATGATCATAAGCAAAAATTATATAAATGCAAATCACAAAAATATATAATCATAATAATAATTTAAATACATATATATAAATAAGTTCATGTAGTTCATAAAATAGTAGCAAACCAAAATAAATGCATATCACAAAAATATATAAGAAACAATCATTATTGAAAACTAATTAAATGCAAATAACAAAAATAAATCAGAAATAATCATTATAATTTAAATGCAAAAATACATAAATAGGTTCATGTAGTTTATAAAATAGTAAGAAACATAGAAATGATAAACAGCCCAAAAATGATAAAAAAATTACATTAATTTAAATAAAAAGTCTTAAACAGTTAAAATATACACAAGTCTTAAATTAAAGTCTTAAACAGTTAAAATATACACAAGTCTTAAATTAAAGTCTTAAACAGTTAAAATATACACAAATTTGAAATGGCTCTACCCTGGAGTCCTTGAGGGCAAAAGGTTGATTTTACAATGCTTCAGGGTACACAACATTCTTTGGTTTTCCATTTTCAGTGTAGATATATAGATTGTCTGGTTTGCCTACTCTGGAACATGCAACATATAATTGTCCATGAGAGAAGCAATCTGCCTCTAAATCTAAGGCGCACAATTCTAAAGATTGCCTCTGAGCTTTATTGATAGTGATTGCAAATGCCAATCGAATTGGGAATTGCAATCTCTTAAACTGAAATGGCATATCTGTTGGTATCATAGGAATGCGAGGAATGAGGACATCTTCACCATTGAAAGGTCGTGTCAAAATTGTTTCTTCTATGACGTTGTTCATTAATTTTTTTACTGCAAGCCGCGTACCATTATACAGTTTTGGTTGGTTGATATTTCGCAACATGATAATTGGCACACCAACTTTCATTTGCAGTATGTGGGGCGGCATTCCTGACAGATCAAGTGAATTCTAAAATTCCGCAGGATAATTCACTGCTTAATCTACTTCTACAACATGTTAACAGACTTATAGGTGACTGTCTCATTTTGAATACGAGACGGAATGATGTTGTTAAGCTAGTAGACGTCTTTGTTCTTGGCAGCAAGAATAGCACGTTCACTCAGCCAATTGGGACTCTTAAAATTGGTTTGAACGTCAGGAAATATTTTTTGAACCAATTCTCCTTTAGATGTCACGAAATTGCAGAAGTTATGAGGCAATGAAATTTTCTCTGAGGTCAAATCTACTGGCACCTTTCCGTATCCAACAACCAACAATGGATTTGAGAAAGATTCTGCTGATATATTATTTTGCAACTAGACACGCATATTTGTAGTTAATTTCAAGGTCTTCACATGTCGCCACAAAGCGAAGTGTTTCAAAGAAGCATTTATTTCAACTGCTGGTGTTGATCGAGGTATTACAGATAATGTTTGCCTGCAATCTCCTGCAAGCAATATTAACGCATTCCGAAACGGTCTAGCGTTTCCACGCAAATCTTGTAACGATTGATCAAGAGCTTCAAGCGATTTTTTGTGTGCCATTTTGCATTCATCCCAAACAGTAAGTTTGCGTTTCTGCACTACTTTTCCCATGAATGATGCTCTGGAAATATTGCATGTGGGAGTTTCAATGATTTGAATGATCAATGGTAGTTTCAAAGCGGAATGAGTAGATTTTCCACCTGGTAACAATGTTGCAGCTATACCTGATGACGCAATAGTTAAGGCTATGTCAGTTTGGTATCGTACTGCTGCCAAAAAGGCAGAATCAATTTGTTTAGGAATGTTTTACCAATTCCTCCAGGCGCATCTAAGAAGGAAATTTTTCCATTCCTGCTATTGATAATTTGCATAATTTGATCACAAATGCCTTTTTTCTCAATCGTTAACTTATTAATATTTGATGAAACATAAGACAGAAGATCCATTATGTTGTAATTTTATTCGCGATACAGTTCTACATTAAATGAAGCAGCAACAGATCGAGTTGATGATGACATTCCCAACTAATTGAGAACTTTCTTTGCAATTGCTAAACACAAATCTTCAATCATTATCAATACTTCTTTATAGTGTTTTGCTGTGAAATCAATGCCCATATTAGAATTTTCCCTGCACATTCGATGAAAAATATCTTCTCCCATAAGTTTGTAGGAGATGAATTAGAGCAGGCAGTCAATACGATTGCAAACAATGCACGAATTTGCTTTGGATGCGACATGTTGCATGCATCATTAATACATACATCCCAGTTTAAGTCATTTTCCAATAAATTTAGAGCATGACAGGCACTGCGGAAAGTGGAATGTGTAACCCCATTGACAGTCCTCAGATGTTGGAAAGACACAGGACTAGGCACATTCACCAATAACATACGTAGAAAGAAACATTCATCCTGATTCGGATGTACAGTATATAGTCAGCCAATAGTCGTTTCCTTAAATATGCCAGGTTGTCCTATGACCTTCACACCTCATTTGCGTCACTCAAATACTTTTCTACTCGCATTCCATGTGTAATAAGTAGTCACTTCCGAATATAGCAGTGTTTTCACAAATGTATTATTCTGACATAACGTGAAGAAAGCAGTTAATGTTTTAGCTGGAGGGTGTAGGGCTATTTGTTGTACATTTGTAGCTGTGAAATAAACACGTTGACCATTTTCTAGATGTACTGCTAAGTGAACAACGGCAGGACTTCGTTCGTGTATAGGAAACCAAAGAATTCTCCATACAGCTTCATTGCTGCTTATATAGCTTCCAGCCTGATATTGTACAACTTCATCGATATGCATAACTGCATTCCTATCACTTGTTTCTGGTTGCATACCAAAAACCGCTATGTCGCTGCCTTTCTTAACATACTTACAAATATATTTAATTGATTTAATGGAATTACAGTACTCCACTTTCATGTGCTCCTTGTATGTGTTTGATAGCAAAGGAGAATAAGGAACACCCCACCGGTTATCTACTTCAAAGCCCCTGTTTCGCATTTTTATGGTTGCTGATTTACCACCTTCTTCTGTATAAAGGATATCCATCGGTTCCTGTGACCGTATTGAATATTAAAGCTCTAGGATATCTCTTCGAGTATTTTCCCTCTACCACACATTGTGAATTTGGATTAAGTGTACCGCAAGGTCCATGTATCATATTTTTTATTACAACTTCATGCAAATCCTTATCGATGTCAGGATCGGTTATTTCAGCACATATTACATCATCAATTTCATTTGAAGTTATTTTGTTACAAAGCCAGATTAATATATGCGCATGTGGCAAGCCTCTTTTTTGCCATTCCACTGAGTACATCCAGCAACGCACAGACCCAAATACTTCATGTTTTACCATGAAATCCAATAATGATTTCAACTTCTACCTGAAAATGTGATGCTTATCTACTGGCGATTGCCCAGGAAGTAAAAGTTGTTAGATATCATCCTAAGCTTTTTTGCATGCGAATGGGACGCATAAGTCTGGACACCCATAGAGACGAACATATGCAATTGCATCTTGAGCATACTCATGCATATGTCGTGGACTACCTGTATATGAAGATGGCAAAATGATTAATCTTCCTACGTTAGTTGTATTACCATCATGGACAACTGCATCTCGCAAATGAACATATTCTTCAGAGCTAAACTTGGTTTCATTCAAATGGATGAATATCAAACGCTCTGTTTCGATTATAGTATACATATCTACTACGTATTGATGAAATAATTGACGGCATTTTAAAATATGATTATCTTCGTTTTCTCGATCCATTAATCGGTATGAATAATAGTTCAATGCGCTGCATTTCTTGTTTGTTTCTTCTCCATTGACTGGATTTACCATCTTAACGCTGAAATTATATCCATCAGCACCATCCCAAAAAAGGATTCGATATTGTAAGGCATCGTAGCATCTATGAGTTTCTGCAACTTTTGTTAATGCTCATTTCTCCGGTGAAGAACAGTATCTCTAGGTTCAAATTGATTGCGAACCATAATAATTGCCACTTCATCTACAGTTTCAATTTTAAATCTTCGTACATGTTCTCCTGCAGGCGTTCTATTTGCATGAATAACAATCTTGAGCGTTTCGGATGGCAACATGTCATTTGCTGTCTTGAACAAACGCACTAAATAGTTTCGTGAAAAAGCTCTTGAAGTTGAGAAACAATGTACCTTTTTATGCCAGTAGAGATTCCGCAGAGAGCGTCTAATTCATCCTTGTCAACAGAAAATACATTTGTAAAAATTTATGTTTACCGTTTGGGAACGGAAGCAATTAGCCAACTTTATGGTAAATTTGTCCTTTCACTTTGACAGTTGGCATGAAATGTGTTGTTATAACTTCTGCTCCAAACGATGTCATTTGGAAACATGACTTATATTTCTTGATATTAGAAAGAAAATACTTTGATTTTGCACTATATCCAGCAAGAAAATTTTTAATGGCTCTAGTGGTTCTCTAAGTTGAGGCAGTTTAATTTTTCCAGCAGCACAACACATTCCTTTTGTTTCTCCGCTAAATTTCAGAGCCTTGCAATAAGGACACACTACCGTCATTGTGCCAATAAGAACATGCCGGCTCAAACTATAATCCTCACCTGGGTTGTATCAAAATGCAAGGCGATTGTAAGGCTGATATGCCTTTCCTTGTTGACGTCTTTCAGCCATTTGTAGCCTACTGTGTTCTCTTTGTTGAGAACGGAGCACATTGGATGTTGCAGAACATGACTGACGTACTCGCAAACGTGCATCCTCAAGTCTAGCTGCATGTTGCTCTGCTGCTTCCTCAGCACGTATTTGAGCCATTCTTTGTTGGCTTTGCTCGTCCCCTGATGCCCGTTCTTCCTCAGTTTGATGAGCAATTATTCGTCGTACTGATTTTGCTTTGCGAGTATTGCAACCTAAGTTTGATTTTCGGCAAGGAATTTTTTTATATACCGATGTTGATTGACTGCACTTAAAAATATGAAAGTTAAATTTAAAACTTATAAAATTGCAAAACATTACTGAAGGGGAAAAACAGGAACAAAAAGGGGAAAAAATAAAAACACTAACAAAATATTTAACTTCAAAAGTAAATCAATCAATACAGCTTAATTTCGACGCAATGGGAAACAGAATATTTCATCCCACTTCAACATATAACTCCAAACAGGTCAACTTTACTATATAGTTTGAATTCAAATGAAAATTGATTGACAGAACAGAATTCTCACTAATTACACTGAGAAATAAGAAAAACAATTAAAAACCTAAATGAAGAACAATGAAAAAAATAAACTATACTCACACATAATCAACACTATCGTAAAAGATTCAGCTCAAAATAATTAAGGTTGCTGCCTACGTTCAAAATGTAACAGACACTGAAAGCTGGTTGACTGCACTTAAAAATAAGAACGTTAAACTTAAAACATATAAAATTGCAAAACATTACAAAAGAAAAAAAAACAGAAACAAAAAGTGGGAAAATAAAAATACTAACAAAATATTTGGTTAGTTCATATTTGGAGGGGGCCTGGCACGCTTTAACTTTTTTTTGGCGATTTATCGCCAAAGTGGTTACCATACAGGTTTGTTGCTGGTAACCCTAGAAAATCTGTAAAAAGGGATTCGACGCTTTGTTTTCTCCTTTTTATTATACCTTGATGTTACACTTGATACAAGACTTGCATTTAAAAAACGCATCTATTCCATCAAAGATAAATGTTGGAAAAAAATATTTAATTGTCTACCATTAATTGGCAGACGTTCAACACTTTCACTTAAAAATAAAATCCTCATCTATAAACAGGTCATCAGGCCCATTATCTTATATGCTTCTTCTATCTGGGGTCATGCTGCAAAATCCCATATCAAGCATCTTCAAACCCTCCAAAATAAAATTCTTAGAATCATAGTCAAGCCCTTTGGTACGTTCGTAATAATGTCATACACAAAGATCTCCACATCCCACCCATTAAAAAACATATCTCCTACTTACCTAGAAGATTTTTCAAAACCATTCATTCCCATGATAATACCCTCATTCAGGCACAAAAAATATTCACCCACAATAACGGATTCCATCCCTTCCCCTACGAATCATGTGAAAGTTATTTTAATCTTTCTCCTCCATAAGACCAAAATCTCAATCCACTTTAACCTACTTATTTCAGCCCATCCGAATTAACCAATAGCACACCCTAGATAGACATCCTATCAACCAATGGCAGACCTCCATTTCACCACTCAGTAACTCCGAACTTTTCGACCAATAGGAAACTTTCCTACCGTCACTCATGCCATCTCGTTCTTCGGCGCTCTAACACCGTAGCGCATGCCTTCCTCTGATCCAAGACGTCCTTTACCATGCATTCTCTTTCTTTTACTTCGCTATCCTTAATTTTTCTACAATTATTTTTTATTTTATTATTATTATTATAAATCTTTTTTATGTTTACTTCATTTTTTATTTCTACAAAACAAAAAAAAAAATTATACATATGCTTCATCGATGGGTTCAGGTCCATAAAGGGCTCTGTTGCTCCTGAAATGAAAATTATTATAATTTTATAAAAAAAAAAAAAAAAAAAAAAAAAAAAAAAAAAAAAACCACACACACACACAAAAACTCCAAATGAAATTTTTCCTAGATTTTTTCCGGGTGAAAAAAAAAATAAAATTCTCTTCATTTTTAGATCTAATTGATACACGAGTGAAATGCCTGCCCAGGCTAGCACTCAATTAAATCATTCTCCTTATCCTGCTGCTTCTCCTTTTTACGCTGGATTGGATACAAACGTTGTTGATCGCTGAGGTACCGCAATTTTTGAAAATCCGTTGTACATTGAAAATATCAACTTCCAGTGAATCGTTTAAAATAATTTTTTTTACGAAAGGTGAAAGAAAATCCGCAGTAGTAATTCGGAAGGCTTCCTTTTGGAAAAGGTTCTTTTCCATAAAATTTATTTTCTTTAGAAGAGTGATCGGCTGAACAGTGTCCGTTGGAAGCCTTGAAATTGGATCGTTTTGTACCATTTTCATTCCTCCGAAAGGGGAGAAAATCTACGTTTGGATAGAATTAGATATTTAAAAGTTGTTGTTTAATCCGATTACGATTGGAATGGTGAACGTGGTTTGCAGACATTCGTCCGACGAAAATGGATCGTTTTGAGTAGTTTTCCCGAAAGGGAGAAAATTAGCGTTTAGAAAGCATTAGAATTTCTAATAACAACGGTTTTAAAGCAGTTCGTTGAATATTAGGGAATCAACTACTGTTACTACAACTACTGTTATGTATTTTTACTTTTATTCATTGTAACTGAAATTCCAAATGCGTTGCTTTGTCTTCTAGACACGACGATTTCTGCATTTTTTTTCCCCATTGAATACGCCTACTTCAGAACATGCCTTCCAGGCACGACGCCATCTTTTCTCGCTTCCAATTTGAAATACCCGCCTTGGGGTCATTTTGTTCATCATTTGCCTTCCAGGCACGACGCCATCTTTTTTTCTCTCTTTCGGAAGCTCCGGGTTTGAAACACTCGCTTTGTCGCCATCTTGGCGCGATTTCAAAAAAAATCGCCAAAGGGCTCCATTCAAATAGGCTTTAACCAAATATTTAATTTCAAACGTAAATCAATCAACACAGCTCAATTCCGACGCAAAGGGAAACTGAATATTTCATTCCACTTCAACATATCGCTCCAAACAGGTCAATTTCACCATATAGTTTGAATTCAAAAGAAAATTATTTGATTGAACAGAATTCTCACCAATTGTACTGAGAAAAAAGAAAAACAATTAAAAAACTAAATGAAGGACAATAAAAAAATAAACTATACTCACACAAAATAAACACTATTATAGAAGACACAGCTCAATAGCAATGCAATGTTAAAGAAATAAATAAATTTTGCGTGCAATGGTAAAGAAATAAATAAATTCTGCGTGCAATGGTAAAGAAATAAATAAATTCTGCGT